>JBBDGP010004010.1:0-70205 GCA_037952835.1 Lithobates septentrionalis
TTTTTTTCTTTTTGATTCCAGAGTCACCTCCATCGCCGATCGCCTGAACGTAGATTTTGCTTTAATCCACAAAGAGAGGAAAAAGCGAATGAAGTGGACCGGATGGTCCTGGTGGGGGACGTGAAGGATAAGGTGGCCATTCTTGTGGATGACATGGCCGACACCTGCGGGACCATCTGTCACGCTGCAGAGAAGTACGGTGTTCTGTGTTCTTTTTAATACTCGGTTAGAAAAGCTGGAAGGGTCAAAGTAAAACATTTTTCTTACGGGAGATTTAAAACCCCCAACGCTGACCATAGAAGTGGGCAAATGATCAGCAGTCCTTGTCTCTAATTTCATAGCCCAGGTCCTTAACCAGTCCCCGCCCGGCCATCAATCTGCTGTAGGCCTTTTGTCATTTTGCGTGGACGTCATGTGATGTCCTAGTCGCGCTGCTCGTGCTCGGCGGGCGCAGAGATCGTGGTGAGCCATGTCCCTTTTGTACACAGCGCATCAGCGATCAGGGTATAGAGCCAATGACCTTGACTCTTTACCATGTGATTAGCTGTGTCCAATCACTGCCGATCACAAATGTAAACAGTTTGGCGCACCTGTTGTCGGTGCAGCAACCCCCACCCATTGGCGCACCTGTTGGTGCAGCAACCCCCGCCCATTGGCGCACCTGTTGTCGGTGCAGCCCCCTGTTTGCGCGGCTGTTGTCAGTGCTGACAGACCCATTCTCTTCCCCCCCCGTTGGTGCAGCAACTCCTCCCCACCCCTGTTGGCGCGGCTGTTGTTGGTGCAGCAGCCCCCGCCCGTTTGGCGCTGTTTTTGTGGGTGCAGATCTCTACCGCCAAACCCCCCAACCCCCCCCCCCCCCCCCCGCTCCCCGTTGGCGTGGCTGTTGTCGGTGCAGCCCCCGCGTTGGCTACCGGTATATCAAGATCAGATCAATATTCAATGATTGGTAACATAGTTTTTGGACTCTATAACTCTCCTACAGACTCAATAATATTTATAATATACATAATATTTAATATAAAAATATATATTTTTTCCAACAAAATGTAGCAAAATTGTGGCCTAAATTTAGGAAGAAAGATTATTTAATTGGAAAATTTTATAATAGAGAACAATTTTTATTTTTTTCCTACATTTTCTTTATTCTTATATATATATATATATATATATATATATAGAGAGAGCTCAAAAAAATAAAACCCCAGCTGTGATTAAATACCACCAATACAAAGCTCCATTTGTGTGAAAAAAAAATTATAAACGTTTGATATGGCTACAGTGTTGCATGACCCCCGCAATTGTCATTCAAAGTGCGACAGCGCTGAAAATTGGCCTGGGCAGGAAAGGGGTGAAAATGCCCGGTATTGAAGGGGGTTAAAGTGGACCTGAACTCCTAAAGCAGCGAACCTTGGCACCCCCCAGATGTTTTGGAACTACATTTCCCAGTGCAGAGCGTATGAACATCATGGGAAATGTAGTTCCAAAACATCTGGGGTGCCGAGGTTCGCCAATCACTGTCCTAAAGTCACACATTTGTTGTAGGGAACACAGAACTGTTGTGCCTAGAAAGTATTCTGAAAAATTATACTTTTTTTTTTTTTTTTTTTTATGTTCTTGTAATTCTTTCTGGAAAATAGCTGTACGCTTCCTGTGCCTAGGCACCCCCCTGGGCCTTGAGCGCCTCATATCTGCAGTGTGAGATCTATGGTACTGCTGCCTCTGGCTGCGAGGTGATGGCACTGCTGTGCTGCTCATTGTTCTCCTTTGCTGGAGGCTCTGAGGAAGGAAAGCCCTGCCTCTGCCAGAATGTACTTCCTGTGTAGAACGAGGCATGGTAATGGGGGAAAGATCAGCTGCAGGGAGACCTCAAGCAACGCTGCTGTTGATTAGAATTCAGTTGTATATAGATTTTATTTGTGTTTTATTATTAATAGTATTAATAATTTATAGTATTTGTGTTTTACAAATACTATTATTCTTAATAAAACAAATACTATTACTTATTAATGTTATAGTAATAACACAAATACTGTAATTTGCAATGTGAACTACAGTTTTTATGTATTTGTAAATATATTATTCAAATTAACAGATTTTATTTGTTTATTATTATTAATAGTACCTTGTTTACAAATACTATTATTCAGGGCTTGACAAATTTGCTTGGAATCTAGGAGCCAGCTAAAAAGTTAGGAGCCAGGTTTTTTTTAAACGACCGACAAAGCTTTATTTTCAATATAAAAAAAATAACTAATCTTAAATTTACACAGAAAGACCGCCCCGCTAGCGGCCGAATAGCGCCACTAAAACGGCGGTAAAGAGGCGCTAAAAATAGCGCCCCTTTACCGCCGACGCCCCCCGCGGCTCGGTGTGAAAGCGCTCTAAGGGTCCGATCAGGTCCGCCTGAAAAACAGACAGGCGAACCTGATCAGACAGCCCGTGGGAAAGTGGCCAAGCAGGGAGATAACAAATTAATTTTAATTAAGAAAAAAAAATTTTTTACTTTAAAAATATAAATAAATAAATAAAAATATAAAAGCTATTACGAAAAAAAAAAAAAAAAGGTTATCCCCACACTCACTTTCTTCTCTTCTCCACTTTGGGAAGGAGATGGGCGGGCAGTGAAAACGCAGGTATCGCAGCGCTGCCTCCATTAGCATTGCATTAGCATTGCTGGTTGTAATACCAACGGCCACCACAAGATGGTGCCAGATTCCAGAAGGACCGAAGAATGCCGCAAAGCCGCGGCCTCAATTACCGGCCAGCGCGGCCCGCCGCGATCGCACGGGGGGGGGGGTTGGAGTCCGCACGGAGACAGGATACCCCCAGCTGTGCCGCCCTAGGCGCCAGGTCGCTAATTCTAGTCGCAAATGCGACCTGGCGCCCGGGGGTTGTTGAGCCCTGCTATTATTATTATTATTATTATTATTAATAAAACAAATACTATTACTTATTAATGATGTTAATAGTAATAACACAAATACTATCAATACTAAGAACACAAATACTATTAACTATTACTACAAACGCAAATACGATTATTAATAATGGGGTTCCTAGCACCAAGTGGCCCCGAGATACGGGGCCCCACAGTCTGTTTGGAAAATGTCATTCTCTGCTGCAGAAAAGTGCTTGACATTTTCTGAATCGAATTTGGGGCCCCGTATCTCGGGGCCACTTGGTGCTAGGAACCCCAGCTTTGGATATGTTATAGTGCTAGTTCCACTGGGTTTGCACACCAAATTTGGGGTTCCTAGCACCAAGTGGCCCCGAGATACAGGGCCCCAAAATCGGTTCGGAAAATGTCATTCTCTGCTGCAGAAAAGTGCTTGACTCGAATATAAGCCGAGGGGGGCATTTTCAGCACAAAAAAAATGTGCTGAAAAACTCGGCTTATACTCGAGTATATACTAGTTGTAGTGCTAGTTCCACTGGGTTTGCACACCAAATTTGGGGTTCCTAGCACCAAGTGGCCCAAAGATACAGGGCCCCAAATTCGGTCAACTTTGTCCATCATTTCGTGTCCCTTTGGGTCCAGAGACCCCAAATTTTGGCTGCAGCTAGGGGGCATATAGGAACCCTTAACTACCGAGTTTGAAGTTCGGGGGATCTAAGGCTGCAGATGGGCATTGTTGACCCTCTTTTCCACTTGCAGTAGCTGCGCATTTCTCACCCTAGGCTTATACTCGAGTCAATAAGTTTTCCCAGTTTTTTGTGGTAAAATTAGGTGCCTCGGCTTATATTCGGGTCTGCTTATACTCGAGTATATACGGTAATTACAATTGGATTGAAAAAAAATATATATCATTATCAAGCTATGTTAATTTTTAATCTTGCAAGCTTGAATTTATTTTATGATATTTCATATTTTTTTTATTTATTCCAAGCCATGTTAATTTGAATAATATAATTGCAAAAAAATATAATGCCTGTGTAATTCATGCAAGTTACAGCGAGTTAATTGGTGAGCAATTTTGTAATTTGCAATATGAACTACAGTTTTTATGTATTTGTAAATATATTATTCAAATGAACATAGCTTGGGGAAAAAAATAAATGCGATGTGAAACATCATAAAATAAATTCAAGCTTGCAAGATTAAAATTAACATAGCTTGATGACGATATATTTTTCTCAATCCAATGGCAATTGGATATTAATCAAAATTCCCTGAAGAAGCGGAGATTTCACGTTGAGAAACGCGTTGGTTTGCTCCACTGACGTGAACTGTCTCCAAGCACGTGGATCAACCGTTATTGTTTGTATATCATGCGATGAATGATTTATATCTAGAAACAAGGATATATTGTATGCGATTTTATCAATATACTTTTTCAATAAATGACTTTTATTCAATACTGTGTGCTCACTTCCGTGCCAGCTCTACATCCTGAAAAGTCCTTATATTTTTTTTTTTTTTTTTTTTTCCCCTTCATACATAGTATTTGTGCTATTAATTATTCAATACTATTTAATAACACAGATACTATTTATTATTAACGACACAGCTACTTATTGCTACTAACACAAATACTATAAACTATTATAGTATATTTGTTAGTATTAATAATTAATTAGTATTTTGTGTTATTAGTAATACTGTTATTAATATTAGAGCTACATTTATTCATTTTATTTTATTATTTGGCGTTCAGCTTTTAGAAGACTTTTTTTTTTTTTTTTTTTTTTTTTTAATCCCCCTTTTCCTCTCTCTGCAGGCTGCTCTCCGCCGGAGCCACAAAGGTTTACGCCATCTTGACTCACGGTATATTTTCTGGCCCCGCCATTTCCCGGATTAACAACGCATGTTTTGAAGCGGTGGTAGTGACGAATACGATCCCTCAGGAGGAGAAGATCAAACATTGCTCCAAAATTCAGGTATGTACACAAAATGGGTAGGTTCTCTGAAATGTGCAGGATAAGAGCACAGGACAGCGGGGGGGTGGGTGGGTGAGTTAGCTTTGTATAGAGAGGGGGATGTGCTGATAAATGCCGGTATGGGGTCACTTTGTATATAACGCATACCTGGAAGTGCCCCCTTTCACACTCGCGTTAGCGGTGCTTTTCGGCCGCTCACGGGGCACTTTTAACGCCCTCTAGTGGCCGAATAAAGGTTAAAAGCGCCCGTGTTGCGACGCTGCCGAATCGCTTTGCAGGTGCTTCGGCGGCGCTGCCCGTTCATTGTGTTTTGGGAGCGGTGTATCCAGCGCTCCCGCACCGCCCCCAAAAATGCTGCTCGCAGGACTTTTTCTTTAACGTCCTGGAAGCGCACCGCCCCCAGGAGAGGCATTTTTCAGGCACTTTACAAGCGCTATTTTTAGCGCTGAAATGCCTTCAGTATGAAAGATTCAATATACGTAACCCCTTTGGTCGGTTCATTTTGTTGATATGCCGCCATTTTTTTAATTTTTTGATTGCTGCAAGTATTTAGCTGCCCAGATATCTATTCTCTTATTTTGTTCAGGCAACAGCTGTTACTGCTATGTTGACGGGGGAGGGGGTTTAAATTTAGTAGCTAGGATAGAATTTGGCTTTTAAAAATACCCATGTTTGCTCCATCGATCGTAGCTTATTTTTGGCTTTGGAACGCCTCGTACATCCTTTATTGAGGGTTTTCTCAGGCTCCGTGCAGAAGGGTTGCCTTGGGACTGCTGAGAAAATGAATGATTTGGGACTGATCTGTGATTTGGTGATGGTGGCTGCAGGGTAGAACTTAAACCAAGAAATGGTATTGGCTAGTCCCTGTGTATCTTAGGGCAGTTGGCTGGCTTACCCACCCTGAAGCTGGAGCAAGGCCTGCTCGAGCAATGTCCATAGACCACCCCCCCTCTTTGGTCACTGAGCTGGAAGTTGTTTAGAGATGACATTCAATGTCTGGCATTCAATTCAATGTCTGGCATTCAATGTCCCTCCTTTCAGGTATTAAATTAAATCCATAAAGATATAAAGTCTTCATAGGGGCAGGGCTTTGCTTCTTTATGTCAGAGCTGGTGGTCTGATCACTGGTTGGATAATTCAGCAGCAGCAGCAGGAGAGGTGTCGGTAGCACAAATCTACAAAAATAATGAAGCAGGGAGATCCTTGCACTGCAGGCCCTCAGGTACGGCTTCCCCTCCAGCAAGGAGAACAATGCGCAGCACAATAGGGACATCAAATCTCAGGAGACTAGCAGTCAGAGGCAGCAATGCCTTAGATCAGGGGTCTCCAAACTTTTAAAACAAAGGGCCAGCCTATTGTCCTTCACACTTTAGGAGGGTCAGATAGTGGCCAGTGAGGGCAGAAAATGTCCCAGGCCCGGAATCGTTGAGAATAAATATGGCCTCAGGGTTGGTGGGCAATAGGAGGAGGAGTAGTAGTAGTGTCCCTATTAGTAGGAGGAATAGTATCCCATCATTGGAAAAAATGTGGCCCTATTGGTTTCAGTGGGAGGAATAGTGCCTCAGGGGCGAGGTAAAGGCTAGCAAAGGGCCACAGTTTGGAGACCCCTGCCTTAGATTATCCCGCACTGCAGAGATACAGCTATGAAGCTACAGAACAGGATTGCCTAGGCACCGATCCAGAGATAATGAAGGAGAAGCAGGGAGATCCTTGCACTGCAGGCCCTCGGGTGCAGCTTCCTCTACAGCAAGGAGAACCATGTGCACAGTAGTGGCCTCAAATCTCGAGAGACTAGCGGTCAGAGGCAGCAGTGCCTTAGATATCACTTTGCAGATATTCGGGTATAAAGTTACAGGACAGGATTGCCTAGGCACCAAATCCATAGAGTGAATGAAAGAGAAGCAGGGGGATCCTTGCACTGCAGGCCCCTCAGGTGCAGCTTCCTCTCCAGCAAGGAGAACCATGCGCAGCACAGTAGTGACATCAAATCTCAGGGAATTTGCAGTCAGCGGCGACAGTGCCTTAGATCTCGCACTGCAGATATACAGCTATGAGGCTACAGAACAGGATTGCCTTGGTAGCAAGCCACAGAGGTAATGAAGGAAAAGCAGGGAGATCCTTGCATTGCATTACAGCTTCTTCTCCAGCAAGGAAAAAAAATGCGCAGCACAGTAGTGCCATTAAATCTCTGGGAATTAGCAGTCAGCGGCAACAGTACCTTAGATCTCATACTGCAGAGATACAGCTAGTAGGCGCAATGCCCAGGAATGCCTAGGTAACGGAAGTGCATGGCTATATTCCAGCAAGAATTAAAGGTAAATTTTGACAGGGAACTGCTTTGACGCGATTTAACATTTTTGTAAGGATTTCCTTTCACATAGCAAATTTTGTTACTTTGAGTTCAGTTCCAATTTTAAAGAGGAGCTTCATTCTGGTTCCTTGCACTGTAGGCCCTCAGGTACAGCTTCCACTCCAGCAAGGAGTACCATGTGCAGCACAGTAGTGAGATCAAATATCAGGAGACTAGCGGTCGAGGCAGCCAGTACCTTATATTTCATACTGCAGATATACAGCTATAAGGTTACAGGAACAGGATTGCCTTAGCACTGATCCAGAGTGAATGAAGAAGCAGGGAGATCCTTGCACTGCGGGCCCTCAGGTACAACTTCCTCTCCAGCAAGGAGAACCATGGGCAGCACAGTAGTGACATTAAACCTCCGGAGGCTATGATGAGGCTGCAGAACAGGATTGCTTAGCCACCAATCCATAGTGAATGAAGAAGCAGGGAGATCCTTGCACTGCAGGCCCTCTGGTACAGCTTCCTCTCCAGCGAGGAGAACCATGCACAGCACAGTAGTGACATTAAATCTCCAGAGACTATCCATCAGAGGCTACAGAACAGGATTGCCTAGGCACCAATCCATAGTGAATAAAGAAGCAGGGAGATCCTTGCATTGCAGGCCCTCTGGCACAGCTTCCACTCCAGCGAGGAGAACCGTGCACAGCACAAGAATGAGCTCAAATATCAGGACACAAGCCATCAGAGGCAGTAGTGTCTTAGATCTCCTGCTGCAGATATACAGTTATAAGGTTACAGAAAAAGTGCCCAAGTCAGCATCTCTCAACCTTTCTACCCCCAGAGGAACCCCTAAAATCTTTAAGGTATCCAGTTACCCTTACTAAAAGAAATTCATTGGTGGTCACTGAGCAAAATGCCCCTTACGTTTTGTGGACAGAAGAATGAAACCCCAACAGTGGTTGTCAGAATGCTATCCTTCCAGATACCTAAAAAGATCACTGGGTTTATGGTGTTTGGTATATGCATCTGGCTTTGCCAAGTAGCTTTAGCACTGGAGCTATGAAGGCACCATCAAATGGGAGGTCAATGAGCCACAGTTCAAGGAACCCCTAGAGACCTTTGGAACCCCAATTGAAAATAGCAGACCAATGCACTTGATCGTACACTTTTTTTTTATTTATTTTTTATTATTTATCTCAGGAGGAATCAAGACCAAATGTAAATACTTCAGGGTGCATCATTTCTGGATCTAGGTTGTGGTGGTCAAATGCAGGCAGAGGGGGTTTGGTCTGGTCAGTGGTCCCTTGTGCGGATCGGGGGGTCCACCGAAAAAGACTTTTTGACTTTTGAACCTAATTGCTTCTAGATATTTTCTGCAAGATAGTAAATCTTCCCTTTTTTGAGTTCCGATCAATTTTATGAGACCTAAGATTACATTTTTGTATAACAATTTTTTTTTTTCTCCCCCCTCTCAGGTAATCGATATCTCTATGATCCTGGCCGAAGCCATCAGACGGACACACAATGGAGAATCTGTATCTTATCTCTTCAGCCACGTTCCTTTATAGCACTTCGCCTTCCCGGAAAGATTGTTTCTCGAATACCATGTTCCACTGTTTACTTCTAAGAGAGGTGCGAACGACCCTCATTCTTTTATCGGTTCCCCCACTCCTTTCAGACGGGGCAATGGGGACGGTATTTATTTTCGCAGATGGGCTCCATGCCCTCGGGCTATTCAGGGAACACGTTGAGGCCATCCATAATTTTATTTTTGTAAAAGTGTTTTAATTCTCTGGTATGGAAAGTTCAAGATAAATGACCAGGTGTCAGGATGACTTTTTGAAGTGTTTTGATGTTGTGAGTTTTGTTTTTTTTTGTTTGTTTTAGATTTTCATATATATATTCTATAGTTGATATACAGAAGGTTTCCATTTTTGTGCTTGGAGACACTGGAAAATTGCCCATTCTAGGTAGAGTCGCATTGCTTCCAGATGCTCCATTAGAACCCTTTCCCTCGCTCTTAGCGTGGCCTCCCTGTACCTGTGATGTTATCTTCCCCCTCCCCCCTCTTTTGGACATGAGCAGCCAATCACTAGGCCTTATAGAGCTTACTTGGGATGCTCACCTGCAGCAGGGAGACAGTGATGGTGCTCAGAGCTTACTTGGGGTGCTCAGAGCTTACTTGCTCAGGGAGGAAGGAGGTGAGGGAATACAGGGCTTACGTGGGGTGCACTTCTGTAGTGGGGAGGCAATGAGGCAATAGAGTTTACCTAGAGCGCACTCCTGCAGCGGGGAAGCAGTGAGGAAACACAGCTTACCTAGAGCGCACTTCTGCATTAGGGAGTTGGCAAGGGAGCACGGAGCTAACTTGAGTTGCTCTCCTCCAGCAGGAAGGAGGGAACACAAAGCTTACCTAGGGTGCACACCTGCAGTGAGGGAACAGAGCTTACTTGGGGTGCACTCCTGCAGAGAGGGAACACCGTTTTACTCTGGGCAAACTCCTGCAGCGTGGAGGCGGTGAGGGATTGCAGAACTTACTTTGGCTGCACTCCTGGCGTGTGGAGGGAAAGCAGAGCTTGCCTGGGGTGTACTCCTGCAGCAGGGAAGGAAAGCAGAGCTTGCCTGCAGTGTACTCCTGCAGCGTTAGGAGAACGCAGAGCTTGCCTGCGGTGTACTCCTGCAGCGTTAGGAGAACGCAGAGCTTGCCTACGGTGTACTCCTGCAGCGGTAGAACGCAGAGCTTGCCTACGGTGTACTCCTGCAGCGGTAGGAGAACGCAGAGCTTGCCTGGGGTGTACTCCTGCAGCAGGGAAGGAAAGCATAGCTTGCCTGCGGAGTACTCCTGCAGTGGTAGGAGAATGCAGAGCTTGCCTGCGGTGTACTCCTGCAGTGGTAGGAGAATGCAGAGCTTGCCTACGGTGTACTCCTGCAGCGGTAGAACGCAGAGCTTGCCTACGGTGTACTCCTGCAGCGGTAGAACGCAGAGCTTGCCTACGGTGTACTCCTGCAGCGGTAGAACGCAGAGCTTGCCTACGGTGTACTCCTGCAGCGGTAGAACGCAGAGCTTGCCTACGGTGTACTCCTGCAGCGGTAGAACGCAGAGCTTGCCTACGGTGTACTCCTGCAGCGGTAGAACGCAGAGCTTGCCTGGGGTGTACTCCTGCAGCGGTAGGAGAATGCAGAGCTTGCCTGCGGTGTACTCCTGCAGCAGGGAAGGAAAGCATAGCTTGCCTGCGGAGTACTCCTGCAGTGGTAGGAGAATGCAGAGCTTGCCTGCGGTGTACTCCTGCAGCGGTAGAACGCAGAGCTTGCCTACGGTGTACTCCTGCAGCGGTAGAACGCAGAGCTTGCCTACGGTGTACTCCTGCAGCGGTAGAACGCAGAGCTTGCCTACGGTGTACTCCTGCACCGGTAGAACGCAGAGCTTGCCTACGGTGTACTCCTGCAGCGGTAGAACGCAGAGCTTGCCTACGGTGTACTCCTGCAGCGGTAGAACGCAGAGCTTGCCTGGGGTGTACTCCAGCAGCAGGGAAGGAAAGCATAGCTTGCCTGCGGTGTACTCCTGCAGCGGTAGGAGAATGCAGAGCTTGCCTGCGGTGTACTCCTGCAGCAGGGAAGGAAAGCATAGCTTGCCTGGGGTGTACTCCTGCAGCGGTAGGGAACGCATAGTTTGCCTGGGGTGTATTCCTGCAGTGGGGAAGGAAAGCATAGCTTGCCTGGGGTGTACTCCTGTAGCGGTAGGGAACGCATAGCTTGCCTGGGGTGTACTCCTGCAGCTTTGCCTTAGGTGCACATCTATGCTCCCTCCCTGCTGCAGAAGTGGACCCTAAGTAAGCTGTGTGCTCCCTCACTGCATGCTCTCCTGCAGTGGCAATGGGAACACAGAGTTTACCTGGGGTGCACTCCTGCAGCGGGATAGACAACGGGGGAACAAATCTTACTTAGATGCTCTCCTGCAGCAGGGAAAGGAACACAGACTTACCTGGGGTGTACTCCTGCAGCGGTAAGGAATGCAGGGCTTGCCTGGGGTGTACTCCTGCAGCGGGGAGGGAACATGGAGTTTGCCTGGGGTGTACTCCTGCAGTATGGAGATAACAGCTTTGAGTAAGGTGTGCACATCTATGCTCCCTCCCTGCTGCAGAAGTGCACCCTAAATAAACTGTGTGTTCCCTCACTGCATGCTCTCCTGCAGTGGGGAGGTGGCGATGGGAACAGAGTTTACCCGGGGTGCACTCCTGCAGCGGGATAGACAGTGAGGGAACAAAGCTTACTTAGGTGCTCTCCTGCAGCAGGGAAGGGAATACAGAACTTACCTGGGATGTACTCCTGCAGCGGTCAGGCATGCAGGGCTTACCTGGGATGTACTCCTGCAGTGGGGAGGTAAACGCTTTTCCTAAGGTGCACATCTGTGCTCCCTCCCTCCCTGCTGCAGGAAGTACACCTTACGTATGCTGTGCGCTCCCTCACTGTATAAGTATACCTTGCTGGCACGGAGGGCTATCGGCAAGGACTGCCGCTGTACCTTGGATGAGCATGGCCCAGTGTCTTCTAAGATATCCTTAGTTTTATACATTTTATTGGAGGTAGAATAATTTGCTCCGTAGAGAATATCTTATATAAAGTACTATGAATAATTGAGACTGACCATGTACGGAGAATGGGATAGCCTTGGTTGGAATCCGTACCTTCTGAATATTCACATGAACTTTGTTTTAAAAAAACAAAACAAAAACTTCTGTATTGGCCATAGTAGAGCCTGCCCACACGTCCCGATCTGTGCCATTCCCTTCAGGCAGTGGTGTGGTGCCAGGGCCGACCTGACTGCAAATAAACGGAGCATTGTTTACATAGGTCCTCGCACCGCCAAGCTGGTTAATTAAGAGATGGGGGGCAGTTGGGTTGTGAGGGCGAAACATGACAAACCTAAAAGACCTACTTGGCTAATTTGTTATTCCCCCACCATTGTAGGATGGGTTGGAAATTTTCGGCAAGGTTTTACCACTATGTGTCCCCACTGGGGAAATTTTGCCTTCAGAAAAATATGGATTGGAGGTCACCAGGAAAGCAATAAATGGAGGTTCTAACCTTTTTTTTTTTTTTTTTTTTTTTTTTTTTTTTTCTCCTACAGTACTAGAAAAGTTTTAAGTTGTGGTGTCTCCATCTGAGAGATTTTCCACCACCTCCCTGTTTCGTTGACCACCCCCGTCACCAGGACACGAAGTGAGGGGCGTCTCCGTGTATTACAGTGTTATAGTAGAAGTGACCTCCTTCCCTCGCTTATCTTACGGTCGTTGCTCACTAAGATCAGAGCTGCTTGTCCATCATTCTGCAGTAGTAGGAGCTCAGACTCCAAGACCCGTAGGGATGAAATGGGTGTAGAAAGCAGGCCTGGCTTGGAAGGAATGGACAAGCAGATCTCCAATCCAATGAGCGATGTCCATGGCAAAATCATCAAGGTGTTTTTTGATGGAATGGTTTGTTCCCCCAGATCTTCATTTTCTTATAAAGGATAGGAGCTTTTTAAAACAAAGTGCACATACTCTTTTTGACCTACCTAACCCCCCACTACACAGATGCATATTTGCCTTTATCCAACAGCCACAGTTCTACTGTTTGTTTACATCCAATGGCACAAGTAGTCTTGGCCGTGGCCATGCCAGTGCATTACGGCCACGTAGACTATGGGGCAGTCTCTGATTATCTCCAGCTGGGGACACCACTCCACAGAAGTCTATGGGACACTATGGCCCAGCTCAATGACTAAGGCTACGTTTCCACTAGTGCGACTTGGGACTGCAAAATTGCATGACAAGTCCTACCCCCATGATTTCCAGCGAGTACCGTTCATATCTGTGCGACCTCAAAGTAGTCCCTGCACTACTTTGGTCTGACTTTGATGGGACTTGAGGTCCATGGACCTCAAGAATACACAGGCATTGCTTCAAGGCTCATCAAAATCGCGCGACTTTCAGGTCGCAATAGTGGAAACCTAGCCTGAGCCCCTAGAGTGGAGTGAAAAATGTCCGGGGGATGTGGCCTTGGTCGGAGCTGAGGCCACTCTCCTCTTATTATACACAAATTGAGCTGTCAGTGTGCGGCGCTTTTTGTACTCGTATAGACTATGGGGCGGTCTCTGCTTTTCTCCAACTGGGGACACAGCTCCGTAGAAGTCAATGGGGCACTAATATGCAGGACCGATGGGATGCAAACAAGCAGCAGGGGGCCGCTGGGAGGTAAACAAGCAGCTGGGATGCAAAGGGCTACCGCAGGGCTCAAAATTTCAAGTACTGACCTTCTAGTTAGGCCTTAAGGGTTACTTGCCACTAGTTGCCCTGCCCCTAATCCCACCCCTAATGAAATGACACTTAAATTTTTTATGCAGAATTAAGTTACAAAAATAAATATTAACAGCTTTATCAGTGCAGCCTCACCTGTGCCCATCACAGCGTGACCAGTGGCCACCAATGCAGCCTTGTCTGTGCCCATCATTGCAGCGTGAGCAGTGGCCACCAATGCAGCCTCGTCTGTGCCCATCATTGCAGCGTGACTTGTGCTCACCTGTGCCCATCGCAGCGTGACCAGTGCGAACCAATGCAGCCTCACCTGTGCCCATCATTGCAGCGTGACCAGTGCAAAGGAAGAGAGAGGGCTGCCAGATCATCACAGAGTGGGGATTGCCCGCTGTAACAGCTTACATTTGAATTGCCACCCGCTCGCGGTCACACAGCGCCTGAGACAGACAGAACACATCCTGGCAATTGACCGGTGTTCTGTCTATCATTGGGTGCCACGTCAGGAGGCGGGGCTGCGTGTGACCGCGAGCGGACGGCAATTCAAAATGCAAGCTGTTACAGCGGGCAATCACCGCTCTGTGATGATCTGGCCGGCTCTCCTCTTCCTCCATGCTCTTTTTTTTTTTTTTTTTTTTTTTTTTCCCGGACGGGGCGATCTCGCTGGGACAACGGCTCCCATTCCCAAAATGCGAGTAGACGGGTGGAGAATTTGAGGGCTGCAATGCAAGCAGCAGGGGTCTTGCTGAGATGCAAACAACCATTGGGATGTAAACAAACAGCAGGACTGCAGGTGTTGGTGGGAGTCAAGTATAAATCTGTGGCGGGGAGCAAAAAAAAAAGATATGACCCTTTGTTTTAAAACGCACTTATCTTTTAACTGGAAGTCAAATATGTTATGAAACTCTGTGATCTGTATCCACTAACTGTGTAATCACCTACTGTTTCTTTTGAAAGAGCCATATACTGTTTAATCATTAGAATGCTGCTCCAGTGTGATGGCTTCTTGGATGCATTTGAATTTTGAAGTTGTCCCAAAACATTTCAGCAAAAATCCAACAAGTGTAAGCAAAAAAAAGAAGAAAAAAAAAACGGTATATCCCTACAATACATACATTTTTCACATTGCCTCTCTTTAAAATTACAAGTGCAGAAAAATGTATTGATCTGCCAGAAATCCAGTGAGCTGCTAACTTCTACATAGGATGACACCACTGCCCGCTAGTGCCGTTTCTTCAGGAGCCATGGCCGGCATCGTGGCTCCGACCAATCACGGCGCGGGAGCCCGCGAACCCGGAAATAACTTCGAGAGATGTGTCGTCGGTACCTTTTTAGGTTTAGGAGATCTTCACTAAATCCGCATGGGCCGACATCCTCGGCACATGCGCACTGAAGAAACGGCCCGCTCGAGCCGTTTCTTCAGGAGCCGTGACCGGGAGTGACGTCATCGCGCCTCCGGCCAATCAAGGCGCCAGATCCCGCGAACCCGGAAATAACTTTGAGAGACGTGTCGGCGGTGTGTGGGGACCGCTACAACAGATTCGATCTAAGGTAAGTATTTCATAATGAGCTAGTATGCAAAGTATACTAGCTCATTATGCCTTTGTCTTGCAGTTGTTGTTTTTTGTAGTTTACAACCACTTTAAAGCGGAGGTCCACCCTAAAAAAAAAAAAATTACATAAAAATGCTCCTAAAAATATAAAAAAAAAAATGTTTTTTACTTACCAGAAATGGCTGTTGCTAGGCAGATCGTCCTAATCTGCCACTTCCTACTCCATGGTGATCTTCATTCTTCTCCTCGCGTTGTCTTCTGGGGAATGGGGCGCGCTGTGTTCTGGGAACTGTGTGTGTGTGTGTGTGTCCCAGAACACAGCCGGCCATTCACAAAGGGCAGCGGGACCTACGCAGTAGGAAGCGGGCAGTGAAAAGCCGCAAGGCTCCATTGCCTGTTTCCCTTCGAATGGTGGCGCAGGGACCCGATCCGATCGGCCTCGGGCGCCCGACATCGCGGGTACCCTGGACAGGTATGTGTGCTTATTAAAAGTCAAACAGCTGCAAAAAAAAAAAAACTTTTTCAGCTGGACCTCTGCTTTAAGAAAATGAGCATTGGGCTGACGTGACGAAACGTTGGGCAGACGTGACGAAACGTTGGGCAGACGTGACGAAACGTTACAAACGACAAGCGTTACCAAGAATTACAATAGTACATCCCATCTAAGCTAGTATACAGATGGCTGGTATGTCAGCAATCAAATGAACCATCGGCAACCGCTCATCACATTATACGTTTGTAGGATGGTGCTCCAGTATTGCCCCGTACATTTCCCCCCAAATTTTTTTATTTTCCAATAGAAAGGTAGAAAAACTTGCGATGGCGGTCGAAAAGGACCCAACCGGAGTATACAATATACAGAATAGAGATAAAAGAACAGCTTGGAATTTTTTTTCTGTACTTGGGGCATCTTTCTAAGATTAATAATGGGGGATGTGTATGTTTTGCAAAGATATACCAATTTTATATTCAATTTTTTTTTTGTGTGCAGACGTGCACTTTTCTAGTGTGAAGTGATAGGTTAGGAAGTTTGGATGTCTGTGATCTAGGTCCACATCTGCTTCTATCTCCTTTCTGTTAGCCAGTGATACAAGTCTTCATTTTCTGACTGCTTGCTTCACTCTGAAGTCCTCCGTCTGCGGGACGTGCGGTGATATAACTGATCTCTATCTACGTACATATGTATAGGTTGTTGACTATAAATGTTGTGATGGCTTGCAGGGCATTAGCTAATATTGTCCCAAAACGAGAATGATATTTAATGAGAATGTCTAGAAAAAAGGTAATTACATTACTCCATAAAAAAGCAATATTTTACTGTGGTTTTATTCCTGTCTCTCCTTTTATTTTACTCAATAAAACATACTATACTTGGTCTCGGTTGTCATTTTCATTCCATAATGGGGCGTTGCGTGTTTTAGAGATTGCGAGGGACTACAAAATTGTGCCCTATGTAGTGGGGGTGCAGCTATCATAGGGGTATTGGCGTTGCGCTGATAGCAAAAAAAAAAAAAAGTGTGGCGCGCTGCATCCCATTGACTTCAATCAAAAGCGCCCCCCCGGAGCCTTGGATGCAAAGACGCTCCCTCCCCCCCCCTCCAGACTCGATTGCAAAAATGCCGCCTTAGAATGCAAAGACGCTCTCCCCGGGGACTTGCATGCAAAGATGCGCACCCCATCCCATGGACTTGAATGCAAATACATGCCCCTCCCAGGGACTTAAATGGAAAGACGTGTTCCCCTAGGGGCTTGCATGCAAAGATGCCCCTCCCCCCATGGACTTGAATGCAAAGGCCCCCCCCCCACCTAGAGACTTGAATGCAAAGACACCCTCCCCAGGGACTGGAATGCAAAGATGTGCCCCCCCCAAAGGCTTGTAAAGCAAAAATGCGTCCCCCCACTAGAGACTTCAAGATGTGCCCCTTCCAGGGACTTGAGTGCAAAGGCCCCCCACCTAGAGACTTGAATGCAAAGATGCGCCCCCCCTCCCAATCTTAGGGATTTGAATGCAAAGATGTGCCCCCCCCCCAGAGACTTGAATGCAAAAACGCGTCTCCCCCCCCCCCAGAGACTTGCATGCAAAAATGTGCCCCTCCCAGGGGCTTGAATGCAAAGACGCGTCCCCCTAGGGACTTGAATGCAAAGCCCCCCCACACACACCTAGAGACTTGAATGCAAAGATGCGCCCCCCCTCCCAATCTTAGGGATTTGAATGCAAAGATGTGCCCCCCCCCCAGAGACTTGAATGCAAAAACGCGTCTCCCCCCCCCCCAGAGACTTGCATGCAAAAATGTGCCCCTCCCAGGGGCTTGAATGCAAAGACGCGTCCCCCTAGGGACTTGAATGCAAAGCCCCCCCACACACACCTAGAGACTTGAATGCAAAGATGCGCCCCCCCCCTCCCAGAGACTTAAATACAAAGATGTGCCCCCCCAGGGATTTGAATGCAAAGACGCGTCCCCCTAGGGGCTTGAGTGCAAAGATGCCCCTCCCCCCATGGACTTGAATGCAAAGGCCCCCCCCCCTCCACCTAGAGACTTGAATGCAAAGACGCCCTCCCCATCCCAGGGACTTGAATGCAAAGACTTGCCCCCCAGAGACTTAAATGCAAAAATGCGTCTCCCCCCTAGAGACTTGAGTGCAAAGATGTGCCCCTCCCAGGGACTTGAATGCAAAGACGCGTCCCCCTAGGGACTTGGATAAAAGGCCCCCCCACACACCTAGAGACTTGAATGCAAAAACGCCGCTGCCCAAACAGAAGGAAGTGGAACTTGTGAAAAACTATGTCACCAAGAAAAACTAAATAGACTAAATACCAAGAAAATGCACGAGAATTGCTGAGCTACTAGTGATGGAATTCTATAAATAACAAAGTGAGAAGCTGCCAGCACTAAACAATAAGACTAATTGTGAACAAAAATTATTACCGCCAGCAGACCCCCCACCCTGAGAAATTTCATTAAAAAAAAAGAAAGGACAAAAGAACAGCGCCCTCTAAGTGCAGTATGCAAGTATTTAATGTAGATTAAAAAGATATATTAAAATACACTCACAAAGGTGTAAAGAGAATGGGCATGTAATTATGGTGTCATCCGCTCCGACTGCCGGGTGAAGGGAAGGTCCAATGCGGTGGTTATGGATGTGTGTCCGTGATCCTGCCAATCCTCCGGCTACACTCTTGGTGTACAGGGCTTCCGGATGGCGGGGACAGCATTCAGCGGCGTGCATGGACGATCTGCGGCTTCAGCCCCTTCCAGGGACTTGAATGCAAAGACGTATCCCCCTAGGGACTTGAGTGCAAAGACACCCTCCCCAGGGTCTTGAATGCAAAGATGCGCCCTCCCATCCCAGAGACTTGAATGCAAAGACGTGCCCCCCCAGAGACTTGCATGCAAAAATGTGCCCCTCCCAGGGACTTGAATGCAAAGAAGCGTCCCCCTAGGGACTTGGATGAAAGGCCCCCCCCCCCACACCTAGAGACTTGAATGCAAAGGCCCCCCCACCTAGAGACTTGAATGCAAAGACGCGTCCCCCTAGGGACTTGGATGAAAGGCCCCCCCCACCCACCTAGAGACTTGAATGCAAAAGCGCCGCTGCCCAAACAGAAGGAAGTGGAACTTGTGAAAAAGTGAAGTGAAAAACTGTCACCAAGAAAAACTAAATAGACTAAATACCAAGAAAATGCATGAAAATTGCTGAGCTACTAGTGATGGAATTCTATAAATAACAAAAAGAGAAGCTGCCAGCACTAAACAATAAGACTAATTGTGAACAAAAGTTATTACCGCCAGCAGACCCCCCACCCTGATAAATTTCATTAAAAAAAAAAGAAAGGACAAAAGAACAGCGCCCTCTAAGTGCAGTATGCAAGTATTTAATGTAGATTAAAAAGATATATTAAAATACACTCACAAAAGGTGTAAAGAGAATGGGCATGTAGTTATGGTGTCATCCGCTCTGACTGCCGGGTGAAGGGAAGGTCCAATGCGGTTGTTATGGATGTGTGTCCGTGATCCTGTCAATCCTCCGGCCACACTGTTGGTGTACAGGGCTTCCGGATGGCGGGGACAGCATTCAGCGGCGTGCACGGACGATCGGCGGCTTCAGTCACTTCCGGGTCGGGTCAGCGGGAGAGGTGCTTCGCGTTCAGGACATGCGTGTCCCTTCCTCGGGCTTCAGTGGCGGCCATATTAGATAAGGGAATTATATACGTGCAAACTTAGTGCTCACAAGAGAGATTACCATGGCAAATACATAAAGAAAGGCGGAATGCGGTATTAACCATAGTTGAGAATACCTTGTAATATAGTTGTATTATCTAACTTATCAATATTATAATATATATTGAATTGAAGTATATAGAAAATATTATGGGCACTATGGACTACCAGCAACTATAGACAACCAGCAATTTCAGGAGAGCGGAATATCTGTAAAAAGAAGGGGGGGAGAAAAAAAATCTATGCTGGTCCTGATATTAAAATCAAAAGAAAAAAAGTGAATAAATACTTATTAATAGTAATCATAATGACTAAATAGTAATTAGTAAATAAATATTATATTATAAATAGGGACACTTATATGTGTGTGTGTGTATGTATGTATATATATATATACATGTGGAGGATGTTTTAAAAATATATAGGAATTATCATGAAGTTGATAACATTGATAGAACAAGTAATTAGGTATTATATCAGGATAATGGTGCATAATAAGAAACTCAATTGATGGGTAAGTTAAGTAATATAGTAGTTAATATGAATAAAATGTAAGTATAGAATTGGGATTAAAATGGTAGTATCTTGTATGAATGTTCAAAAAATCTAAAATATATATATATATTCTTTGAATATCATTGGAAAAAAATATAAAATAAAAATCCTCTCTAGGATTACGAGTGTGGGTATTGGAGTCCATCCCGAATACTTTGCCGAACCTTACAAAAGATTATGCGAAAGAGAAAACTATTGGATCTATTCCTTGGATACCTTGTCACCTGGAGGCCTAAACAGAAGTATAGAAATCAATGCCTTGTTATGATGATATGACAATATGCTTCATATATCATTCATCATTATTTCCTGCTAATTTTTGTAATTACTCTTCATAAAGCACCTCATAAGATATAGACATCTATAGTAGACATCAACACATGCTGATGTGGGTGTATATATATATATATATATATATATATATATATATATATATATATACATATATATATATATATATATATATTACACATTAATATGATAAAACGTTATCCTTATAATTCTTTTGTTAATTTTTTTTCCCAATAATATTCAAAGAATATATATTTTTTAAATATATTTTTTTATTTTTTCAACATTCATACATGATACTACCATTTTAATCCCAATTCTATACTTACATTTTATTCATATTAACTACTATATTACTTAACTTACTCATCAATTGAGTTTCTTATTATGCACCATTATCCTGATATAATACCTAATTACTTGTTCTATCAATTTTATCAACTTCATGATAATTCCTATATATTTTTAAAACATCATTCACACACACACACATACATACATATATATATATATATATATATATATATATATATATATATATATATATATATATATATATATATATGTATGTCCCTATTTATAATATAATATTTCTTTACTAATTACTATATAGTCATTATGATTACTATTCATAAGTATTTATTCACTTTTTTTCTTTTGATTTTAATATCAGACCAGCATAGATTTTTTTTTTCTTCCCCCCCCCCCCCCCCTTCTTCTTTATATAGATATTCCGCTCTCCTGAAATTGCTGGTTGTCTATAGTTGCTGGTAGTCCATAGTGCCCATAATATTTTCTATATACTTCAATTCAATATATATTATAATATTGATAAGTTAGATAATACAACTATATTACAAGGTATTCTCAACTATGGTTAATACCGCATTCCGCCTTTCTTTATGTATTTGCCATGGTAATCTCTCCTGTGAGCACTAAGTTTGCACGTATATAATTCCCTTATCGAATATGGCCGCCACTGAAGCCCGAGGAAGGGACACGCATGTCCCGAACGCGAAGCACCGCTCCCGCTGACCCGACCCGGAAGTGACTGAAGCCGCCGATCGTCCGTGCACGCCGCTGAATGCTGTCCCCCGCCATCCGGAAGCCCTGTACACCAACAGTGTGGCCGGAGGATTGACAGGATCACGGACACACATCCATAACAACCGCATTGGACCTTCCCTTCACCCGGCAGTCGGAGCGGATGACACCATAATTACATGTTGAAAAAAGGAGGGGTGTGGAGGCGCCAACTGTGGTAGCTTGTTTATGCAAAAATAAAAGTTAGTGTAACAATTACACTCACTGGTTCGCAGGGTGGAGGTGTTTCTTTGAGATGGAAAAGTGTCCTGGGATGTGTTGTTATCTTGTTTCCGGCTCAGATTTCATTCCTTCAGGCGTCTGGGTGTGAAGTCTGTACACAGGAGCGGATGACACCATAATTACATGCCCATTCTCTTTACACCTTTGTGAGTGTATTTTAATATATATTTTTAATCTACATTAAATACTTGCATACTGCACTTAGAGGGCGCTGTTCTTTTTGTCCTTTCTGCAAATTTAGCGTTTTTTTCTGCTTTCTAAACTCCGGGAACTGGCAGCCCTCCATGGACAGTTATCTGTTTTCCTCACATGGACTAATTTCCAAATAATAACTTTTTTATATGTTATCCTTCCTATGCCCCTACCTATACCAGTTTTAATGACATTGTAATATCCAGAGTGCGCCGTATTACCCAATTGTTTTTATGTCGTTTTGAGAAGTGTATTCTTTATATGTTAAGCCGCTGGATATAGACTTATTTTACTTGTATCATTAATATTTATCTGCATACCCAGGATATTTGATAACAGATTGTTGTTTAATTATTATCCATCACGCTATATTTCCTTATTAGGGTTTGCCTGAGAGTGTGTTTCTATACATACATATATAGGTTTCTTATATGTGTATTAACCTTCACATAATTATATCACCTTTATAGCTGTATAATAGCTATATACAGTGGGGGCGGAAAGTATTCAGACCCCCTTACATTTTTCACTCTTTGTTATATTGCAGCCATTTGCTAAAATCATTTAAGTTCATTTTTTCCCTCATTAATGTACACACAGCACCCCATATTGTACACACAGCACCCCATATTGTACACACAGCACCCCATATTGTACACACAGCACCCCATATTATACACACAGCACCCCATATTGTACACACAGCACCCCATATTGTACACACAGCACCCCATATTGACAAAAAAACACAGAATTCTTGACATTTTTTGCAGATTTATTAAAAAAGAAAAACTGAAATATCACATGGTCCTAAGTATTCAGACCCTTTGCTCAGTATTTAGTGGAAGCCCCTTTTGATCTAATACAGCCATTAGTCTTTTTTGGGAAAGAAGCAACAAGTTTTTCACACCTGGATTTGGGGATCCTCTGCCATTCCTCCTTGCAGATCCTCTCCAGTTCTGTCAGGTTGGATGGTAAACGTTGGTGGACGGCCATTTTTAGGTCTCTCCAGAGATGCTCAATTGGGTTTAAGTCAGGGCTCTGGCTGGGCCATTCAAGAACAGTCACAGAGTTGTTGTGAAGCCACTCCTTCGTTATTTTAGCTGTGTGCTTAGGGTCATTGTCTTGTTGGAAGGTAAACCTTCAGCTCAGTCTGAGGTCCTGAGCACTCTGGAGAAGGTTCTCGTCCAGGATATCCCTGCACTTGGCCGCATTCATCTTTCCCTCGATTGCAACCAGTCGTCCTGTCCCTGCAGCTGAAAAACACCCCCACAGCATGATGCTGCCGCCACCATGCTTCACTGTTGGGACTGTATTGGACAGGTGATGAGCAGTGCCTGGTTTTCTCAACACATACCGCTTAGAATTAAGGCCAAAAAGTTCTATCTTGGTCTCATCAGACCAGAGAATCTTATTTCTCACCATCTTGGAGTCCTTCAGGTGTTTTTTAGCAAACTCCATGTGGGCTTTCATGTGTCTTGCACTGAGGAGAGGTTTCCGTCGGGCCACACTGCCATAAAGCCCCGACTGGTGGAGGGCTGCAGTGATGGTTGACTTTCTCCCATCTCCCGACTGCATCTCTGGAGCTCAGCCACAGTGATCTTTGGGTTCTTCTTTACCTCTCACCAAGGCTCTTCTCCCCCAATAGCTCAGTTTGGCCGGACGGCCAGCTCTAGGAAGGGTTCTGGTCGTCCCAAACATCTTCCATTTAAGGGTTATGGAGGCCACTGTGCTCTTAGGAACCTTAAGTGCAGCAGAAATGTTTTTGTAACCTTGGCCAGATCTGTGCCTTGCCACAATTCTGTCTCTGAGCTCTTCAGGCAGTTCTTTTGACCTCATGATTCTCATTTGCTCTGACATGCACTGTGAGCTGTAAGGTCTTATATAGACATGTGTGTGGCTTTCCTAATCAAGTCCAATCAGTATAATCAAACACAGCTGGACTCAAATGAAGGTGTAGAACCATCTCAAGGATGATCAGAAGAAATGGACAGCATCTGAGTTATATATATGAGTGTCACAGCAAAGGGTCTGAATACTTAGGACCATGTGATATTTCAGTTTTTCTTTTTAATAAATCTGCAAAAATGTCAACAATTCTGTGTTTTTTCTGTCAATATGGGGTGCTGTGTGTACATTCATGAGGAAAAAAATGAACTTAAATGATTTTAGCAAATGGCTGCAATATAACAAAGAGTGAAAAATTTAAGGGGGTCTGAATACTTTCCATCCCCACTGTATCTCTTAATCAGCCTCTCATAGTACAGCTCATTAGATTATCATGGAAATTATACAAAAAATTTAATCTGCTAAATACACCATTTTAGATGAACTATATACATTTTTCCCAGATAAGTTTTTCCATCCATCAATATCTGTTCCTAGATCGCCGTATAAATACACATGTGCCAAATTTAGAAAAACAGAGGACACCATTAATACAGCCAATCAACAGTGGTGGGACAAGTTTTTTCTTGATTTATATTTAACTTACAAAATCACCCCCAGGAGGTCTCAGAAATTCGAAAACATGTTCCTTTTTGGGTAAAGAACTGGCCAAAGAGTGGTCTGCAATATCTGACTTCTGCACCCAAAAATGGATAGAAATTATTATCAGAGAGACACTCAATACAATTTTCTACTCATGGATCTGACTGAGGCCTTGCAATCAGATACTACTTCTCTACCCACTTCCTGGTTGAGAAAGATCAAACTTGACACAAAATATTATGAGGATTGTCTGATTAAGACAAAATTACAAAAAAATACGCAGGGACTTTGATGACTACAACATCAACAGGGTCTTCTGCTGGAGAAAACACAAGAAACAACAACAATACACAGTGTTCACCTTTACCTATAGGTAACCACAGCACCTATAAAGACCCAACACCCATTCCTCGTATGGATTGTAAGCCCATGCCTACCATGCCCTTCCCTTTACCTCATCACAAAATACACCCAATACCTTCATCCCAGCCTGGATACTATACGCCAAAACGCGATACTCACCATAATCATTCTCGTCCACGTACCCATGGCTAAAAACCAGAAACCCCCAAGCGTATAAGTATAACACCAATATTAAAAAAAAAACAATATCCATCCACTGCTATACCCCGCTCAGCCTCCAACAGTTTTGAGACTGAGGTGAGAGTGGAATCTGACCCTTCTTCATCAATATCCGAATCTGATATTCCTACTTCAACCACCACACAACCATCTTACTTGCCCCTCCAGAGGTACCTAACAACATCAGGGTTCAAGCCAACGCCATTCCGTCCAATATTACAGAACAGCCACCCCCTCATATTTCTCCTAGAGATATACCAACTTCTTCCATCTCCTCCCCTTTCTTTTTTTAGTGATCACCCAACTCGCCTGCCCAAAGAGAAAGCCCACCGTAGAGGCAGAAGTGGGGGGAGACATAGACATAAAAAAGAAGGGAGAAAGTACGCAGACTGTAAAGCTTTTCGATCTCTCTGATCATGTGTTGTCCTTATCGGAACAGTCATTGTTGGCACGAGGTCTAACCTTTGCTCCTACGGCACCTCCTAATCCTTTTACACTTTTTCTTGATCTGAACAGATTTGTCAGAAATATTACGGTTAAACGTTATTTTAATATTCAAGCTTGCAAAATGAAGTAACAGCAACAGTTAGACCGTTAACAGCATCCTTCCCTCTGAATCCAGTACGGCCATGATAGACCCTTTGGAATGTAATGCACTGGAAGATTGAGAAGACTTGTATAATGATGCTCTAGATCAGTGGTTCTCAACCTGGGGTCGGGACCCCCTCGGGGGTCGAATGACGATTTGCCAGGGGTCACCAAATCCTGGGCTGTTCCTGAAGCCCACGCCACTCTTCCAGCAGGGCTTTCTCTGGAGCCTGTGGCCGCCAGCTGGGCTGTTCCTGGAGCCCGCGGCTGCCCACTCAGCCTCTTTGCAGCCACCCATTCAGTTCGTGGCATGGGTGGGGGGCAGAGACTAGAGGTCAGGTGACTGGTGGGGAATGTGAAGTGGGAGGGGCTGGAGGAGACCCTATCGGCTGATTTCGGCATAGGTGTCACTGCTACCAGACACCACAGAGCTGGAGACACAGTGAAGCCGGAGACAAAGTCAGTGACACTACCTATGATTAGAGTTGCCATTAAAAGTCAACACTACAGTTCTCAGATCAGTAGATGCCTTGATCAAGAACACCTAAGTTGTCTGATCAGAACTCCCCCCAGCACTGCCACTGATCCCACCCCCTACTAGAACTGCCACTCATCCCAACTCACCACCAGCACTGCCACTCATCCCATTCCCCCCAAGGAATAAAAATAGAGAATACATGGAAGGGAGAGCCAAAGAGGGGGAGGAACAAAGAAAAAGGGAGAGAAAGAACAAGAAAGATGGCTAGAGAGAGGGATGGGGAAAAAAGACAAGAAATTAGGATAGAGAGAGATAAAAGGGAAATAAAGGAGAACAAAGAGAAAGAGTGGTACATCCTAAAATGTACCATAAGAGGTTTTAATACTGTACGAATGGAAGGGACTCGGGGAGCACTAAATGTCCGTGGGTTAGGGGCGCAAATTACTTGTCTTGCCTTGGGTACTGACAACCCACGCTACGAAAATAATTTTACTGTTAGGGGTCCCCACAACTTGGGAAATTTCATCAAGGGGTCACGGTATTAGAAAGGTTGAGAACCACTGCTCTAGATGGATATGTTGAAACATTGACCCAACATCTATCAGCTTCCCCACTGATTCAACATACCAATTTTAAACCTAAATCCATTTTTAACCCCCACATTTGCTAAAGGTCCCAGTATTCACAGTTTTTATCAAGTTGTATATGCTGACGTTCTTCGTCTATGTCAACAGTCGACAATCAATAACTTTTCCAATTTGACAACAGCAGAATCGAAGGCCCTGAAAGAGCTTTCAGACAACCGACAGCTAATTATGACGCCGCTGGCGTGTGTGTCCACGTCCTCTGGTAAGAGTACCTATCCCTCTCCCCTGGTGGTGGAAGCACAATCCCGGGTGTTTGATTAACACGGCAACATCGCTACTTCCATGATTTTTTTTGACATGCACGTGGAAGATTATATTATGGCATTCAGTCTTTGATGGACTTTGCATCACGAGTGGTTGCATTCAAGTGGCATTTCATTCACCAAGCAATCCGCTAATATATATATATTTTTTTTGTTTTTTATTTTTTGATTGGTATCACAACCATCTGATGTATTATGCACTCATTCTATTGCGTTCTTATTAACATTTGACCAGCACAGTTCAATTCATTCATTTTTATTCATTTTTTGCACGATTATTGTGTGTTTTCTTGTTACCAAGTTCATTTCTGGGTACTGTATAAATACCAAGAAAGGCTAGTGGTGAATACCATATACCGAAGTGCTACCTGATACTGAGACAGTAAAAACCGTAGTCCAAAGTGGTGCATGTTGTCCAGAGGCCGAAAATATACGGGTCACTAGAGTATGCTCTCGTTTGGTAGCGTCTTCTATCAGTTTGTGTAAGAGCGCCTCCCAGGGATCTTTTCGCAGGTTTATATGTAACACCGAATTGACCATCGTTTAGACTTAGGACATGTCCACCATATATGCTTCATGTCTCCTAGGTCTGAACATCCCTTAAAACATGTAGAGGGGTTAGAAGGGAGGCATTTAGCAATTCTATAGAAAAGTGAAGTGGAAGTCACCACTTGATGCTATATAATAATATGTAAACATCAAGTTTGAAATGAAATGGGATAATGGTTGGGTGGATGTGGGCAATGTACCATGCTGTTTGAGATCTTGCTTCCGCTTTATGGGAATAAGGATACATTTGTGAGTTTGATAATATGATGTAGCTTATGGTCTAATCTGATGGATTGGCATGGTGGGGCAGGGTCCTACTGGATGGGCGTGACAGGCTCTGGTGGGCGTCACCCAGACATGTGAATGGCTCTATTTAGAGGGAACTTGGGTAAAGTTAGTTTGCTATCGCTGAGGCTCTGATGAAGAGGGTACTCCCTCGTAACGCGTAAGCCGTTTGTGATACCATCTGGTTCCCCCTTATATCTGGTCCAGGTTGCAGAAGATACAGTTCAGATTTGGTGGAGCAATGTTAAGCCTTTTTAAACGTTTGTTTGTGAGTATAACTCTTGCTTTCACTATTTAAATAAATTTTATCTTTGGTAATGGGCAAGGTCGGTGCGCCCTCCCTGTTTTTCTATATGTTTCAGCTCTAAGGACACCCATTGTTCTGAGGAGGGCAGCAAGACCTATGACTTTTCCTATTCTATCCAAAGGGTTGGCTACACCACTTACCTATGGACTAAGCTCCTGAGCGCAGGAGATTGCTTTGTGTTATTTAGCAATTCTAGCCAAAGTACAGTACCTCCGGGACAGAACTTTGAAAGGGTTTTCTAAAGCTATAACGTTGTGGGAAGAACAGAATAATGCCTACCAGATTTTTTTTTCCATGTCTCGGGGGGTTTGTGTGCCACCAAAGTCCCTTTCCCAGTTAGAGCAATAGGGTGGGACACGCGAGTTAGAATTGTTTAGTGCAAAAGAATATAATAAGGAGATAAGGCCTTGGGTTATGGGTACATTTCTTTGAACCTCCTGGTTAAATTTTGACCATTGCCCAGCTTGGAGTACCATTGCTATGTCAATGATGGAGATCAAAGTCCAAGATGCTATTGAAGATAATTTTAATGTAAATTCTTCCACAAGGAGTTTTTTGATTATCCTTTTGAGAAGCAAATAAGGCTGCCTGAGACAAGAAAAGGAGAGCCCAACTTTAGCAAATAGAGTGTGAATTTTTCAACACACCTTTGAAGTTCACAAACAACCTCTTCCTGGAAAATAAGTCCTATTTATTACAAGAAAAAACAGGGCCTGGACTGCAACAGTGGATCCCGATCTTCACTAACGGGGGAGGTACTATGGAGGGTCATGTGATGGCGGAATCTGGTTTTAATTGGGCTTTAAAGGCAATACACTGGCACATTACTTGCAGCCAGACACCAAAATCCCATATGTAGCAAAAAATTGTTAAAAACTAAAACTGAAACCTTAACAAGACAAACCACATCCTGTTTAGCAGTAAAGATTTTCATAAACCACCTTGATGCATAAAAAGCAGAAATGCACTTAGCAAACTTAAAACGATCCTCCCTTTAGCTGTAATCTGCAGTAAGCAATAAAAAAAAGTCTTAGAAACATGCAAGGGAACTGGCCATCAACACTTCACGGCTGCATGTTATAAAAATGTTTAAAACACCCTAGCTACTTACTTCGTATGCAAGGAGGTAGACAATTTAGCGATGGCTCCCCGTTGGTAGCCATCAGTGTGGGCTGAAAACCCAAAATAGATGATACCTCCTTCTCCTATTATCACCTCAATTCCATAAAATCTCACTCCAGGAAAAAAAATCCCACCAAGCTCAAATGTGTCTACATTCTTCAAATGCCATCATAAACTTAATTGAACTTCCTGTGACCCTCTGCAGCACTTTTTCTGGGTGTGAAGACTGGTAAATGAAAGACCAAGCCCACCAACCCTCTGCTGTCCTTGCATAGTGATACCACTTCATCAATTGCCATTGGAAGGCCTCAGGACCCTGTGAGAACGCCTTGAGGATCATGTGAGGACTACTTGTTGAGCTTCTAATAACTCCTTGTGGACCCTGAGAAAACTCCCTGAAGACCCTATGCAAACTCCTTGAGGACTGCTTGAGGACCCTGTGTGGATTCCTTGGGGACCCTGTGAGTACTCTGTGATGAACAAAACAGATTACAGCGCACATATACAAAATGACATTTATCCTGCAAGGCTAGTTAAAAACACCTGAGCATATTCAAAAATACGAGGGTTTGATCACACTATATGGTCATATAGTGCTAAGCCCACTTACTGCGACAAAGTACCCCGAATTTGTGGGATGTGATGAACACTTCTGGCAGCCCATGAACAGCATTCATGTAGCAGGATTCCTTGAGGACCCTGTGAGAACTCTTGCGGACAATTTGAGGACTTCTTGAAGACCCTTAGATTCCTTCAAGACCCTTTAAATGCTCTGCGATAGACACTTCTGGCAGCTCATGAGCAGCCTTCATGTCAGCAAGACTCATTGAGGACCCTGTGAGAACTCCTTGTGAACCCTCTTCTTGAAGACCCTATGAAGGTTCCTTGACTACCCTTTGAGTGCTCTGTGATAGACACATCTGGCAGCCCATGAGCAGTACTGATGTCAGCAGGGCTCATTGAGGACCCTGCGAAAGCTCCTTGTGTACCACAGTTGATGTCTCTTTAGACAAAACGTGTCGGGTTGAGCCCTGCTGATGTCACTGCGGTACCCAAAACCATTTTTGTTCAAGCGCTTGATCTACATTCTAAATGTTGTGCTATTTTGAACACTTGAGAGGATTTGGTATGACAGGTTGGCTACATCTGAGGACTGCTTCTCTGTGATATCTCCTGACCAATTGGACCATCTTCCATCCTGAACTGAAGCCTGGATGTGGAGGTCTTGTGTATTGGTGTTTACACCACATGCCTAGTTGACACATTGAGCATATGCCCATTTGAGTCTCCTTATTCCGGTAAGCCTCCTCACTAACCAGTGGGGGTTCTATTGTCTATTGCCCCGTACACACGGTCGGATTTTCCGATGGACAATGTCCGATCGGAGCGTGTTGTCGGAAATTCCGACCGTGTGTGGGCGCCATCGGACATTTTCCATCGGATTTTCTGACACACAAAGTTGGACAGCAGGAGATAAAATTTTCCGACAACAAAATCCGATCGCGTCAATTCCGACCGTGTGTGGCCTGTTCCGACGCACAAAGTGCCACGCATGCTCAGAAGAAATTCCGACACGGGACAGCTCGTTCTGGTAAACTTAGCGTTCGCAATGGATACAGCACTTTCGTCACGCTGCAATGTAAAAAATGGTTTAATACAGCGCACTCTCTTCTTCTTTATAATGTGACAAGAATTAAGTAGTTTTGCTGCTCATATTCACACACACTTCTCACAAAGTTTTATTTGTGTTTTTTTAGTGGGATTCCCTCAATATATTGTTATTAGTTGTCACATCTGACAGTTTTATATTTTTTATGTTTTTTTTTTGTTTGTTTTTAAGCCTTTTTTTTTCTTTAATGTTTGGATTTTTTCCAAGGCTGATCTTTGTTCAATGTTATTTTTATTTTTACTCCAGAATATTTTTGTGTGTGTTTTGTGTGTCAAGTTACCCCAACACCATTGATATCTTTTATTATTTAATCTCCATGAGATTTTTTGTTGTTGGTGTCCCTTGTTCATTTCACATTGTATATTAGAAATGTACCTGAATCCTCACAAACAAACTGTCATTTTTGAAGTAAAACACATAGGAGAGTATAATTCAAAACAAAAATCCTTTATTAAGGGCTCAGAACCAAACAAAGAGGAAGGCAACACTGGATCAACAGGAGAAATTAGTGAAGCCTGGGACCCCCACGGCAGACAACAATTCTTAAACCTCAAAATTGGTGGCCTGAGGAGTCCATATATAAGGGAGGGCAGTCTGGTCCGGGATTCACAGAGATCCGGATAGCAGCAGATGACATCAGTGTCCCCAGGCTGTGGTACCACAAGAGGCTGCATCTTTTGGCCGACCAGACTGGATCCAGGGTCCTCACTGTCTGGTCTTCCTTTCACACTTCCTTCCGGGCTGTGGCTGTGCAGTTGGAGATGTGGCAGGAGGAGGAGTAGGACCTGGAGGAGGAGTAGGACCTGCAGGAGGACCTGGAGGAGAGGGAGGACGAGGAGGAGGACCTGCAGGAGGAGGAGGAGGACCATCGCAAAGGTGTGTTTGAGGTGTAATTTGGCCCCTCATACCTTTCGCCAGAGCCTCTGATATGAGGGCCTCACACATGGCTTTTTGGCCCTCCTCCATCCTCTGCATTTTAGATGCTATGAAGGCAGCAATGTTCTCCTGCCTGGTGTGGGGTGCTCCCAGGACCTCTGTAGCCCTACAAAAAAATCTGATAGCCGCCTCCTCTAGGGTACTCCTCCTACTGCCACTTTCTGTTTTCAGGTGTGGTGGAGGGACCTGGATATCAGCCAGCCGGCTCGGCCCGGCCACCTCCTGGCTGAGACTTCCCTGTGTATGAAAAAGGGACATGGTTTTAGTTTTTGCATCATCAATCACAATCATAAATTAGTACTCCCAACTAACATCTAGTTAACATCATTGATTGGAAAAGCAGAAATATTTAGAGGAATGCTATACCTGGCTCAATCTGGGCTCCTCCACATGTGGCCTGGAAGGCCCAGGTTGGGCGTCAGAAGCCTCAGCCAGGGGGGAAGGAAACGTGGAAGGAAGACTGGAGAGGGATGGCCTGGGTTCGTTCTGGCCTGCCAGAAAATGCAGCCTGTCGTAGTACAACATCCTGGGGACATAGATGTCATCTGCTGCTCCGGATCTCTGTGAATCCAGGACTTTATTGCGCTCCCTCAGATATGTGCTCCTCAGGCCACCAATGAAAATCTTTAAATAAGTGATGTCTGCCGTGGGGATCACCTGCTTCACAATTTCACACAATTGCTCCAGTCCTGCCTTCCTCTTTGCTTGGTTCTTGTAATGGGGGTGATTAATCTCCCACAGACATGGCAGCTCCCTTAGCATATCTATGAAGACTGAAATGAAGTCCTGATCTTTCAGTAGCATATCCATGTTCACTGCAAGACACAACACAAGACAAAGCCTAATGTCACACCAAACTCTCCTAATCTTGTTACAATATAGGCCTCAATCTATAGAAGCAGTATAGGCCCAAGTTTGTCTCTTACCTTCGTTCTTACGATCGCCGCGTTCAATGCTCCTTCCTCCGCTCACAGATCAAACGTAATACGCACGCGTGTTACGCTTTATATACACTGCGCATGCGTGTAACTCCGCCCGCCCCTGACGTTCTTTCTAGTGTATTCCCCGCCCCTTTTCGTTCGGCGCAGTGGGGGAAGAGCATGATGGCGGACATACAGCAGGTGCGGGCTAATTGTAGCAACGAGGAGGAGGAGGAGGAGGAAAGGGCGGATCCAGGCACGTCCCGATCCAGAAGGAGATGTTTTAAGGCCACAAATATGTTGTTTGGGGAGATGTTGGAGATGGTCGACATCATGAGGAAGTCCGACTATGACGGAAAATATGGGCCTTACCCCAACCCCAATATCCGAAAGGCCAAAATCATGGCGAAAGTGGTCAGGAGTCTAGAGCGGAATTTTGGGGTACGAAGGTCTAAAGATCAGCTCAGGAAGCGGTGGTCGGACCTGAAGTTGAGAGAGCCAGAGCAGTACCGAAAGATCCGGAGAGTGCTGCAAAAAAGTAAGTAGTTGTGCTGTGTTCCTATTCTTTCTGTCTTTATTACGTTCGTTCTGCTCCATATGCTTTGATTAGTTGTAACGTTTCCAAAGGTCAACTTTAATGTTCATGGGCACATTATTCGTTCGTATCAAACATTTTTCTTTCGGCCTCTAGAACACCATTGTTTAGGCCATATGCATTTTCACACATTTTTGGGGGCCTACTTGGATGCCAAATATTTGTTTGTGTAGATGGGTTTGTTACTAGAATGAAATGCAAACTAGATTGTGTGTAAGGAGAGGACACTGAGCAGCTGTTTTCACATCTGGACACTGGAGCACTAGTGTGGGACACAAGAACACCATTTTTATTAGGGGGCCACACAGGTGCTCCAGTGTATACTATAGGGCGGTCTCCATCTGTGAAGCTTGTACCAAACAGGTAAAGTATTGCAGCTTGACAAAGGGCAATAAAAAATATACATCTTGGAACTCGGCTAAAATAGACAATTGTACCCCACTTCCAAGCAATGTTTCCTATTTCTATAGTTTTGCCATCAAATATCTGTGTGCTAAGTATACCATTTTTGTTTTACATAGGGGAGAAAAGACTCGGAGGACACCCCTCATCCCAGGAGACCAGAGACCCCCCCTCTCTGGAAGAAGGGGAAATACCAACCCAAGAAGCTGAGCAGGAGGAAGAAGAAGACGTGGTGGAGATTGGCACCACAACAGGTGAGTGTCTGCGACCACAGACTCAGGTAAAAGAGATGGCTGGTGGCAAATTTTTGAGACCTTTTTTTTTGTTCTTTATCTCTTTTTAGGTGATCGTGATGTGAGGGATCCAGAACGCTTTACATCTGAAAGTGCCCAGATACTGATCGGGGAGATCATGGGGTGTAATCTCCAATTGCAAAACATACATCAACAAATCAGTGATGTTATTAAAAAAAATAATAACATCATTGATGTTTTGGGGTGAATTTAAACCCCACAAAATCACCTGTTTTATCGTACCAAACTTTTTTCAATGTTTAGAAAAGCCAAATTTGGAGGATGCACACAGTGTGCCAACATGTGCTATCTGCCATCACGGGAGATCAATGGACGCTTTTTGGGGGGGCAACCCCTTCCTCAATTATAAAGTAGCGTTGAGGAAGGGCTTGCTCCCCCCAAACACGCCCCTTGATCTCCCATGATGGCAGATAGCACATGTGGACATTTGTAAATTGGTGTGCATCTTCCAAATTTGGCTTTTCCAGGGGTGATTTCCCCCCATCTGAACGCTATATCAAACCCAGTTCCTAAATACTGATATCTGATATAGCCTTCAGGTTTTACCTAAAGTGAACTTTGTAAGTTCAAGTTTTTTGGCTTTCTTGTTGGTTTTACACAGGCCTGTTTTATCTGAAATGGATATTTTGATTTTTCATAATGCTACTGCAAACATTGTTATACAACAAACATGTTGGTTTGTTTTAAAAACCTTTGGTAAATGCGCATGTGATTGTGCAGGTATAAAAAAGTGCCTTACTCAAGAATGTGTGGATTATTGTCTCAACACTACAACACTTTTGGGGTGATGTAATTGTTGTTTTATGCACAAATGGGGGTTATTTCCTAAGGGCAAATCCTCTTTGCACTACAAGTGCAGGTTCAGTGCAGTTGCAAGTGCACTTGTAGTGAAATGTGTTTTTGCATTTAGGAAGTACCAGCCAACAGTGTTTTTTTATAAGGTTACCCAATCACGACATTTTCTGCACTCAACACATTTCTGTCAGGGTCAGCTAAAACAAACACAAGCAGTAAATGTCCACCAAGAATTTCTTTTGGTTGTTTTTTATTTGAAAAAGGTGTCACAGATTGTCTGGCATATTGATAGCCCCCCTACCCGCAAAGAACTCCAGGTATCGTAACCGGACATCACGGGCATTCAGGGAGGGCAAGCCAGGACGGCCGCTTTCAAGTGCCGTCATTGTTGATGTATTTGGGATTCCGGCCTCAGGCCCAACTGAGCCAGCATAGTTGGCTGAATGTTTTCGTAGAAAATTATAGAGAACACAGCAGGCAAGTATTATATGGTTCAGTTTATACTCCGCCATATGGATGGGTGTCATAAATAATCGGAACCGGCTGGCCAGGATTCCAAATGTGTTCTCCACCACTCTTCGGGCTCTGGCCAGCCGGTAATTAAAAACCCTCTGTTCCGGGGTGAGGGTCCTCATCGGGAATGGCCGCATCAGGTGGTCCCCCAGTGCAAATGCTTCATCAGCAACGAACACAAATGGGAGACCTTCAACATTGTCCTCTGGAGGTGGCAAGTCCAAGCTGCCATTCTGGAGACGCCTGTAGAACTCCGTCTGGGCGATCACTCCACCATCGGACATCCGGCCATTCTTCCCCACGTCCACATACAAGAAGTCGTAATTAGCCGACACCACCGCCAACATCACTATACTATTAAACCCCTTGTAATTATAATAGTACGACCCCGAGTTGGGTGGTGGGACGATGTGGACGTGTTTCCCATCAATTGCCCCTCCGCAGTTAGGAAAGTCCCACCGCTGGGCAAAGTGGGAGGCCACAGTCTGCCATTCCTGTGGCGTGGAAGGAAACTGTTGAGGAAAAAACAATAAACATTACTATTTTTTCACAGAAACCTGGCAAGCAGATTAGACACAAACATTATGGGTCAACCTCCAGATAGCATTTATTAAGGGGAATTTAACAACAACAAAGTATAAGGTACACCTATCATATCCCCCCCCCCCCCCCTCTCATGGGCCATTTCTAACATTATAGGGGGGGGGGAACTCTTGGACAGGTAACCCTCTTCACTTCATTGAGAGATGAATGCCTAAATACAGGGTATTACTTGGAACAGCCCCTCCTTAGTTACACTATTGGCAGCCCACTGGACAGGTAAGAAGTGTCATAATACAAAGATATAAATACACATTGTACACATTTGAGCACATTTGGAAATTCTACTATGACGTATCAAGATAAAAACTTTAAACAGTACCATTTGAAAGTATACAGGCAGGCCCTTGCACTACATGCTTTGGGGAATTCATCCATAAATCTGAGCACTAAAGAGATGGGTATAGTGTGTATGGGTTTGGCAAAGTCAGCAGATAGATGATTGAGGATAGAGAATTGGGATCAGCTGACTTAGCAGTTGGGGGAGGGAGGGTTACAAAAAATTTGGGGACACCACAAAAAAAAGCCTCTGGCACTCTGCCTGAATTTAAATAAAAAATAACATTACCAAACATTTTAGGGGGTGTTTGGGGTAAAGCACTACTATGGAGCTGATAAAATACATTGTTAAGTAACTACATGAGGTGAATATAGGGCAGGAGACACCATGCTGGAGAGGTTATTGAAGGGCAAATATGTATGAAGGACCTAAAATAATAATTACATAAAAATACAGCATGCATGAGGACAAAGGGGACATTCACAGCATATTACAAGCATGGTAATTAGGGAATGAGGAAAGAAATACAATATATTAGCAAACATTCAATACAATAAAATGTGATATTAAAGGATAAAAATCTTACTTTCATATACTCCTTCTGTAGGACCTGGATGATGGCAGAACAGGTCTCTGGGATAATGATCCCCAGAGCCTGGGGGGAGATGCCTGTCGAGAACTTGAGGTCCTGCAGGCTTCTCCCTGTGGCCAAATACCGCAAGGTAGCGACCAACCTCTGCTCCGGAGTGATGGCTTGCCTCATGCAGGTATCCTGCCTGCTAATATAGGGGGTCAGCGAAGCCAACAAACGGTGAAATACGGGGTCCGTCATCCTGGGAAAGTTCCTGAAATCATCAGGATTATTCTCACGGATCTCACGGAGCAAAGGCATATGACAGAACTGGTCACGCTGAAGCAACCAATTCTTGGTCCATGAACTCCTCCCCACCCTGTTCATGGACTGGACTTGTGTCAAGGTCAGGACCCCAACACCAAGCCCCCGCACAGCACGAACTCTACGAGGAGTACGCATACGCAACATGGCTAGAAAACGGTCGGCTGCTCAGAACGAAGTAACAGAACGCACTGAAGAACAGCAAGGCCTGTGAAGAGCGACCTGAAAAACAGCAACGAGCGGACAAGATCGCACAGAAAACTCCAATACGAACTGACTGCACGCACTGAAGAGCAGATACAAACCCACAAGCACAAACTGAACGGCAGAAAACGATCTGAAAGCCACGAGTCTGAAAAAGCGCGAATCGTCTCTCACCAAACTTTTACTAACACGAGATTAGCAAAAGGAGCCCAAAGGGTGCCTCGCTTGGTTCTGAACCGGCCTTTTCTAGTCTCGTCGTACGTGCTTATCGTCACCGCGTTCTTGGCGATCGGAAATTCCGACAACTTTGTGCGACCGTGTGTAGGCAAAACAAGTTTGAGCCAACATCCGTCGGAAAAAATCCGAGGATTTTGTTGTCGGAATGTCCGAACAAAGTCCGACCGTGTGTACGGGGCATAAGTCTTCACTCCAGCACGGATGGCACGTGGAATCCCCTTTTTGGCTATATAGTTTCTTTTCAATGTTTATCCATGGACTGTTGTAACCTAGCAATTAGTTGGGTGGTGCCCAGATTTCTGCTTTAAAGCCCAACTCTGGAAAAATGTAAAACTTCTCCTTGCAATGAGGCTGTGTCCGCACTGCAAGGGTTACCAGCTTGTTTAGGTCTAGGGGTCACGCAAAAGAAGATTTACAGATCCGCTCCTCCATGCTGCTGTACCGGTCCATACAGCGTCTTAACCCCCATGCTCCACCGGTTTAAGGTCCCAATGTTATCAAGACCAAGGCAGGGTCCCTAGCCCTGCATGGGACATGATGACGTAGAGGGACAGTTCACTGCCAGAGCATGGAGGAATGGAGAATCTGGTAACTAAAATGCTTTTTTTTGTGGGCCCAGCCCCATTGCAAGGGGATTTCGGCATTAAATGTCTCTTATCTGCAACAGCCGTGGAACGCTCTACAAGTCACACTGCGTTAAGGCAGCACATTGATTTTGAATGGGTTGGCAATGTACTAAAATCACACCACAATGACCTACTGGTACAATTTAAGTTTATACACCACCTGCATTATATCCCAGCTAGGCTGGTCCGGATGGGTCTGGGACAGGATATTGCATGTGCTATATGATTGCTGCTGACTTGTTCTGCATGACTTTTCTCATGTTCTGGACCTGTCCCGGACTTTCAACCTTCTGGAAGGAACTGTTTGCTTTCTTCGACCACAAACTTCATCTACCGATACCTCACACCCCCAGAGGTGGGACTTTTGGGAATACTCAACAACCATGTCCACCGTACCCACGTCAGGACTTTGCTTTCTATACTATTATTTTATGCACGTAAAACCATCCTATTGCACTGGAAGGATGTGGGCCGCCTTTCAGCCCACGCCTTCTTCCGCATTGTTCATGGGGTCCTTCCCAAATTCAAACTGATATACAAGAGTAGGGCATGCCCTAAGAAATTCACCAAAATCTGGCAACCATGGCTTGATGTCTCGGAGGATTTCTGGGGGGATGTCCTTTCTTCACAGCTTTCCCAGTAGGCCAGCTACTTATGTACTCTAATATTATTTTTCGGCAAGATGCCAAAATTTATAATCACAGACTCACCACTCCACCAATCGCCGCGATGTGCGCCCCCACGGGAGCGCGCGGCGGCATGTTATCCTGAAGGACATCATATGATGCCCAGTCAGGACATCTGAACCACCGCCCAGCCGTCAATCTGTTATAGGCCGGGCGGGAAGTGGTTAATGAAATGTAGGGCTGGTAGATTTGCAATCTACCGCATGTTAGGTAAATTTAGTAAATTGTGCATTAGGAAGGTGAGGTTTGCCTCTGTTCCAGCTTGGCTAACGTTGTGTGTGTTTCCGTGCTGACCGGTGGGTGTCGCTGTTACCACTGGTCAGGGTTGGAAAGGCAACGTGTCGAAGTGCTCCTCTGTCCCGGAGGCAAGCTCGGTGGAGGTGGTCCTCTGAGTTGCATTCTGGGAAGAGGGTATTTATGGGACAGACGCCATATTTTGGGGTTCATTTTACAGCCACCTGCTGGCCCTCCTGGCCGACAGGTATGCGTTAAGGAGCTACCTCGCGGTCCTCCGTCCGGGAGGCCCACGATACAGCGGCGCAGTAGTGGGTCCAGAGGCTTGTCTGGAGCCTACCACCGCGGCCGAGGAATGGTCCTGAGCTGTCGGTCCTGTGTGACAAAGCTGGACAACCGAGGAGATCCCAGGGGAGGAACTGTCATGGAAGGATCACGCAGCGTGCTGGTCTATAGAGGGGCCTGGTGACTCGGTTGGAGGACGTATCCAAAAGTAACTATACAGCATAGTGTTGCCGTCTCGGCTTAAAGGTTCAGGCACTGTGACTGACTTTCACTACAGCAAATCTATACATTCTGTGGCAGAGGATCGTACGGATTTTATTCCCAAACAAGTCTGTGGCAGAGACTTTGATTCGTGCTGCGTACTGGCTGCTAGACCGGTGAGAGAGGCCTATCCAGACGAGCAAGGAGTGTGTCCCACGTGGGGAGCGCATTTCAAATAGTATTTGAATTATACCAAGACCTTTCGCCAAGAGAACCCTTTCAGAGAATATTTGAGTTGCTTCTGCGAGTTTCCTTTCTACCTCTCTCCTGCTACTTCCTAAGTCGTTTGTTTAATAAAGCATTGAAAACGTACTCCAGTGTTGGTGCGTGTGTCGTCCAGAAGTAAACTCAACGGAACCCCTAGACCCGGTGCCGGTGAAACAGAGGGAAGCAGAGTGAAGGTAACAGACCCGCTTAAACCAGCAGCTTCACCGTGAGTAAGAGCCCTTTCACACTGGGGCGGTTTGCAGGCGTTATTGCGCTAAAAATACCGCCTGCAAACCGACCCAAAACAGCCGCCGCTGTTTGTTCAGTGTGAAAGCCCGAGGGCTTTCACACTGAAGCGGTGCGCTGACAGGAGAAGAAAAAAACTCCTGCAAGCCGCATCTTTGGAGCGGTGAAGGAGCGGTGTATTCACCGCTCCTAAAGCGCTCCTGCCCATTGAAATCAATGGGGCAGCGCGGCAATACCGCGGCTGTAGCCGCGCTATACGAGCGGTTTTAACCCTTTTTCGGCCGCCAGCGGGGGTTAAAACCGCTGGCAGCCGAAAAAGGGTTAAAAATGTTAAAATAATAAAATGAAATAGAAACATTTGAAAATGGACATAAGGTTAAAAAAAGTAAAATAGGAAATAAATATTTTTTATTATATAAATAAGTCATAACTCAATTAAGCTGTATGGCACAATGATGTTAAATAAATGTGCTTACGTTTAAACCTAATATGCGTAAACTGAACCAACCCCCCCCCCCCAACAGTGGTCAGAGATGTTGCATAAAGCAATCTACCATTAATGGGCAATCAAAAATAATATCCAGATATATCATTTAGATTTAAGGTCACTAAAAAAAGTGAGTGCCGTGTGGGGGTGATATCAAAGGAGGAATAGTGTACTAATCCACAAGAGATACAAAAGAGATACAACCGCGTCCGTACACATAACTCCACAGATCACTACCTAACAAGCACTCAGCATATTAATAATAGATCTATTAAATGGGCACTTGCAGTGGTACTGGATATTTTTAAAAATTGTTAATAAAGCAATTGAGGTCTAATTCAATATTCAATCCTCTGGGAGATAAACACTTCAAATGAAAGATCCATCGGGTTTCTCTTTGGGACAGATCCCGTCACCCGACTGGACCCTCTCCAAGATTGGTGCACACAAAATTGTAATAGGCTTGGGTCCTGATTGTGTTTATCTTTGAAGTGCAGGGACCCACTAGGGTATTGAAAATCCTTTTTAATGTTCGCCAAAATGCTCTGCGTGTCACGGACAAATACTCACCGAGGCCGAGATGCCGAGAGCGGCTCGCCCTTACGACCACGCGCACCCAGACCCCCGAAATGGGTACGGAAGGCTGAGGGCACGCGGAGGCACGGGCTTCCGGTAGATAGTGGGTACCAAGGCTGGAAGCGGGTGTCCTGGGATCCGCAGAAGCAGAGCTGGAAAGGCAAGCAAAGGTTAGAGAACAAGCAGGTAGTAATCAGGGTGTCACAAGATCCAGCAGAGTGGTGGTTAAGCAGGCCAGGGTTCGGTGCACAGATCAGGCAGGTATAATCAAGATAGTCCAGCAGAGTAGTAGTTAAACAGGCCAGGGGTTTGGTACACAGATCAGGCAGGTTATTAACAGGATAGTCCAGCAGAGTAGTAGTTAAACAGGCCAGGGGTTTGGTACACAGATCAGGCAGGTTATTAACAGGATAGTCCAGCAGAGTAGTAGTTAACAGTCCAGGGTTCGGTACACAGATCAGGCAGATAGGTACAGGGACAATCCGGGAGAATAGTGGTTAACAGGCCAGCTGAGGGTTCGGTACACAGAGACAGGCAGATCACAAGGTAACATAGGCTCAGGGAACAGGGAGAGCTGACGACAAACCAGCAACCCGACTGGGCGCTGGAGCCATCAGATATAGTCTCCCTGCCCGGCGAGCGCGTCAGCGTGACGCGCTACCGGGCACCCGCACGGGCGACGGCGCGCACACGAGGACCGCCGTGCACCCACGCGCGCCGCACCATCAGGCCGCGGACGGGTGTGCGGCGAAGTGCCCGTCCCGTGCGCATGCGCACCGGAGCCCGGCGAGCGGAGACGCTCTCTGGCTCCTGACAGTGCCCCCCTCCTAAGGGCGGACACTGGACGCCAAGGCTGGCCATCAATTCCGGATGATCTTGATGAAACGTTTGAATTAACTGTGGGGCGTGCAGATTCCTGGCGGGCTCCCAAGAATTATCTTCGGGGGGGATACCCCTTCCATTGAATCAGGTACTGTAGCTGCCTGCCCCTCTTTCTGCAACCTAGAATGGATTCCACTTCGAATTCATTCTCGCCATCGATTCTGACTGGCGGAGGAGGGGGTTCTCTTCTTCCCAGAAAAGGGCTAGGCACCACAGGCTTCAATAGTGACACATGGAAAACGGGGTGAATCCGATATGTCTCGGGAAGTGCCAACTCAACAGCCACAGGGTTGATGATCCTCCTAACTTGAAAAGGCCCAATGAATTTAGGCCCAAGCTTTCGAGATGGCAGTGGTAATCTCAGATTAACGGTGGACAGCCAGACCTCGTCTCCTACGTCAAATCTTGGGTTTGCCTTTCTGCCCCGGTCGTACTGTTTCTTGTAGCCCTCCTGAGTTTTGCGTAGTGTGTCTTGAATTCTCTGAAAGTTAGATTGTAACGAAATTATCCTATCCTGGACTGCAGGGACTGCCGTTTCAGGGATATTGTTAGCAAAGGACGTGGGATGGAACCCGCAATTGGTCCAGAAGGGAGTCTGGTTGGTAGAGGTATGGATTGAGTTATTGTACGCAAATTCAGCGTAGGAGAGGAGGCTCGCCCAATCATCCTGAGAACCCGAGCAGAAGCAGCGGAGGTATTGCTCTAACGTCTGGTTGGTCCTCTCTGTCTGGCCATTGCTTTGGGGATGATAGGCTGAAGAAAGACAAATGTTGATACCCAGTGCCTTGCAGAGTTCCTTCCAGAATTTGGACGTGAATTGGATGCCTCTGTCCGACACGATGCTCCTTGGTATCCCATGGAGCCTAACAACCTCCTTTAGAAAGATGTTGGCTGTGTCTACGGCAGAGGGAGTACCCCTCATAGGCAGGAAATGGGCCATCTTGGAAAGGCGGTCGACAACGACAAGGATGGTGGAAAAATTCTCTGAGATGGGTAGGTCAACAATGAAGTCCATGGACACATCAGCCCATGGTCGTTCCGGAATGGGCAAAGGTCTGAGCAGACCCCAGGATTTGGTGTTTTGGCCCTTGTTCCGCTGGCACAGGGAACAGGACGCCACATATTCTTTACAATCCCTTCTCCATCCTGGCCACCAAAAAGAACGAGAAAGAAGTTCAGCCGTTTTCTTATTCCCAAAATGCCCTGCCATCTTGTGATCATGACACATCTGAAGGGCTAAGGGCCGAGTCACTTGAGGTACAAATATTTTTCCTTTAATCCAGAAGAGATCTTCGTATCTTTTCAAGGAATGCACTGCTGGTTCTGTACATGCGCCTGATGAAAATTTGATGGATGATATTAAGTCTGCCTGAGTTAGTCCGAGGAAATTTTGAGGAGAGAGGATCGTGCTGGGTGTTGGTATTTGAGCGTCTGCGGAAAACATCCGTGAAAGGGCATCGGCCTTCCCGTTCTTTGCCCCAGGTCTATATGCGATGTGGAAATTGAAGCGAGAAAAGAAGAGGGCCCAACGGGCTTGGGGGGGTTTTAACCGTCTTGCTGTTCTGAGGTACTCGAGATTCTTGTGATCCGTAAAGATCATAACCGGGTGTACTGCCCCCTCCAGCAGATACCTCCATTCCTCTAAAGCGAACTTTATAGCCAGCAGCTCTCTGTCACCCACATCGTAATTGAGTTCCGGTGGACTGAGTTTCCGAGAAGCGAAAGCTACCGGGTGTAGGATGGCCTTTGGTCCCTGTCTCTGGGAGAGAATTGCTCCAGTTGCGATTTCCGATGTGTCCACCTCCAGTACGAAGGGTTGAGTCGGGTCAGGATGGCAGAGGATTGGAGCGGAACTGAACAGTTTCTTTAACTTAAGGAAAGCCTCTTGAGCAGCTGCGGACCACTGAAAAGAACTGTGTTGCCGGGTTAATTGGGTAATAGGTGCCACGATGGCCGAGAATCCAACAATAAATTTCCGATAGAAATTGGCGAATCCTATAAACCTCTGTACTCCTTTCTTGTTAGATGGGGCCGGCCATTCTTGAATTGCCTGAATCTTCTGTGGGTCCATTGCGACCCCATTGGTTGAAAGTATGAATCCCAGGAACTGTATGGTTGATTTCTCAAACTCGCACTTTTCAGCTTTCAGGTATAGTTTGTGTTGTTGAAGAATGGCAAGAACCTTTTTAACGTGCCTCTTGTGCATCTCTAGCGTAGGGGAGAAGATAAGAATATCGTCCAGATATACCACAAGGAAGTCATCTAAATATTGTCGGAATATGTCATTCACTAGATGTTGAAAGGTGGCTGGAGCGTTGCAGAGTCCGAATGGCATCACTAAATACTCGAAGTGCCCGAACCTGGATCTAAAAGCCGTCTTCCATTCATCTCCAGCCCTGATCCTGACGAGATTGTAGGCCCCTCGGAGATCAAGTTTAGAGAACACCTTGGCTGATCGGAACCTCTGGAATAACTCGGGAATGAGCGGTAACGGATACCGGTTCTTAATTGTGATGTTGTTAAGCTGTCGATAATCTACGCAGGGTCCTAAGGTACCGTCTTTCTTCCCAACGAAAAAGATACCCGCTCCGGCGGGTGAAGATGAAGGGCGGATGAAGCCTTTCTCAAGGTTTTCGTCTATATACTGCTTTAGGGCCTCCAGCTCGGTTTCTGAAAGAGGGAATATCCGGCCAAATGGAATCTCGGATCCCGGAAGAAGGTCAATTGGACAGTCGTAGGCCCGGTGAGGTGGTAGGCGGTCAGCCATTTGTTTACTGAAAACCTCTTGAAACTCAAGGTACTCGGAGGGGACGTGTTGGAGATTGCCTGGTGGCGCCACCATTGTGGCGCAAACTTTGGGATCCGGAAGCAGGCAGTGCTGAGAGCAATACTGAGAGGAGAAGGATACTGTCTTGGTACTCCATTTAATTAGTGGATCGTGAGCTTGTAACCAAGGTAGGCCAAGTATGACGGGAAAGATTGGTGAATGAATTAAGTCAAGCCGTAAGAACTCCCGGTGGCCGGAATCTGTGATTACTGAAATAGGTTGGGTCTCCTGGGTGATGGGACCTGAGCGAGGAAGGGATCCGTCGGCCAAATGTATTTGTAGATCATGCTCTTTAGTTTGTAAAGGGATCTTCAAACTGCGCGCCAAGGCAGAATCTATGAAACAACTGCATGCTCCGGAGTCAACGATGGCCTGCAAGCGAGTCTCCCTTTCTGGAAGCTGTAGGGAAATAAACAACATCACATAAGCCTTGGGAATGTTATTGTTTGGATAGTTCAATACGTTGGACTGAGGGAACTTACTGGGCCTGATCGGGCAGCTGCGTAGGAAGTGTCCGGTTCCTCCGCAGTAGAGGCATAGGTTAGACTGTCGCCTGCGCTGCTTCTCTTCGGAGGTTAACGGACCTCGGACCAAGCCGAGCTGCATTGGTTCGACCTCAGGGACCGATGCAGCGGTAGCTGAAGATGAGGTTGAGGGTACTGTGGAGTGAGGCCTTGGCGACGCCCAGGTGGGGCGTGGTAACTGAAACCGTTCTGAGCGCCGCTCCCGAAGACGCCGATCGAGCTTCGTAGCTGCTTGAATCAGTTCTTCTAGTGAAGCAGGGGTCTCCATCCTAGCTAACTCGTCTTTGAGTACCTCGGACAAGCCTTGACGGTATTGATAACGTAGGGCCGGCTCGTTCCAATTTGTATCGGCCGCCCACTTACGGAACTCCACAGTATAGTCCTCAATAGGTCTTCTTCCTTGGGACAGATGGTGCAAGATAGCTTCGGCTGTAGAGCAACAATTCTTTTATTCAGATCCTCAGAGAGTTCTTTGCCATGTGGTGCCATGTTGAACTTCCAGTGACCAGTATGAGAGAGTGAGAGCGATAACACTAAATTTAACACACCTGCTCCCCATTCACACCTGAGACAGGAACGAGTCACATGACACCGGGGGAAGGAAAATGGCTAATTGGGCCCAATTTGGACATTTTCACTTAGGGGTGTAGTGACTTTTGTTGCCAGCGGTTTAGACATTAATGGCTGTGTGTTGAGTTATTTTGAGGGGACAGCAAATTTACACTGTTATACAAGCTGTACACTCACTACTTTACATTGTAGCAAAGTGTCATTTCTTCAGTGTTGTCACATGAAAAGATAGAAGAAAATATTTACAAAAATGTGAGGGGTGTACTCACTTTTGTGAGATACTGTATATATATATACACACACACACAAATATCTTTTCAGCTGTATAAGCAGCAAATTCTTTCTGACCTTTCTGGCCAGGGGTGCCAATTTTTGTTGTCGTTCAATGGCTAGATAGAGGTATTGAAATAAATATAGCTGGATAGATTATAACTATATATATATATATATATATATATATATATATATATATATATATATATACACTGTGTGTGTATATATGTAATATATATAGATATATATATATAGACATATATCTATCTATCTATCTATCTAGATAGATAGATAGATAGATAGATAGATATATACAGTGGCTTGCGAAAGTATTCGGCCCCCTTGAACTTTTCAACCTTTTGCCACATTTCAGGCTTCAAACATAAAGATATAAAATTTTAATTTTTTTGTGAAGAATCACCAACAAGTGGGACACAATTGTGAAGTGGAACGAAATCTATTGGATATTTTAAACTTTTTAGCAATTAAAAAACTGAAAAGTGGTGCGTGCAAAATTATTCGGCCCCCTTGCGTTAATACTTTGTAGAGCCACCTTTTGCTGCGATCACAGCTGCAAGTCACTTGGGGTATGTCTCTATCAGTTTTGCACATCGAGAGACTGAAATTCTTGCCCATTCTTCCTTGCAAAACAGCTCGAGCTCAGTGAGGTTGGATGGAGAGCGTTTGTGAACAGCAGTTTTCAGCTCTTTCCACAGATTCTCGATTGGATTCAGGTCTGGACTTTGACTTGGCCATTCTAACACCTGGATACGTTTATTTGTGAACCATTCCTTTGTAGATTTTGCTGTATGTTTGGGATCATTGTCTTGTTGGAAGATAAATCTCCGTCCCAGTTTCAGGTCTTTTGCAGACTCCAACAGGTTTTCATCCAGAATGGTCCTGTATTTGGCTGCATCCATCTTCCCCTCAATTTTAACCATCTTCCCTGTCCCTGCTGAAGAAAAGCAGGCCCAAACCATGATGCTGCCACCACCATGTTTGACAGTGGGGATGGTGTGTTGAGTGTGATGAGCTGTGTTGCTTTTACGCCAAACATATCGTTTTGCATTGTGGCCAAAAAGTTTGATTTTGGTTTCATCGGACCAGAGCACCTTCTTCCACATGTTTGGTGTGTCTCCCAGGTGGCTTGTGGCAAACTTTAGACGAGACTTTTTATGGATATCTTTGAGAAATGGCTTTCTTCTTGCCACTCTTCCATAAAGGCCAGATTTGTGCAGTGTACGACTGATTGTTGTCCTATGGACAGACTCTCCCACCTCAGCTGTAGTTCTCTGCAGTTCATCCAGAGTGATCATGGGCCTCTTGGCTGCATCTCTGATCAGTCTTCTCCTTGTCTGAGCTGAAAGTTTAGAGGGACAACCAGGTCTTGGTAGATTTGCAGTGGTCTGATACTCCTTCCATTTCAAAATGATCGCTTGCACAGTGCTCCTTGGGATGTTTAAAGCTTGGGAATAAGGATGAGCTCCGGCGTGTTCGCACAGCCCACGTGCAGAGCCCACCAGGAAGTCGGCACTGCGCTGCGCTAATCACAGGCATTGAGACATTTCCTGATCTCTGCAGCCGCGCATCAGGACAATGTCTCACTGCCTGTGATTAGCGCAGCGCAGTGCCGACTTCCTGGCGGGCTCTGCACGTGGGCTGTGCGAACACGCCGGAGCTCATCCTTACTTGGGAAATCTTTTTGTATCCAAATCCGGCTTTAAACTTCTCCACAACAGTATTACGGACCTGCCTGGTGTGTTCCTTGGTCTTCATGATGCTCTCTGCGCTTTCAACAGAACCCTGAGACTATCACAGAGCAGGTGCATTTATACAGAGACTTGATTACACACAGGTGGATTCTATTTATCACCATCAGTCATTTAGGACAACATTGGATCATTCAGAGATCCTCGCTGAACTTCTGGAGTGAGTTTTCTGCACTGAAAGTAAAGGGGCCGAATAATTTTGCACGCACCACTTTTCAGTTTTTTAATTGCTAAAAAAGTTTAAAATATCCAATAGATTTCGTTCCACTTCACAATTGTGTCCCACTTGTTGGTGATTCTTCACAAAAAATTAAAATTTTATATCTTTATGTTTGAAGCCTGAAATGTGGCAAAAGGTTGAAAAGTTCAAGGGGGTCGAATACTTTCGCAAGCCACTGTAGATATATATCTATATATATATATAGATATATATAGATATATATCTATATAGATATATATAGATATATATCTATATATATATATAGATATATATAATGGCTAATTGAAGTAGAATAAAAATAGATTATTACAAATAAAGATATATATGGATGTAAATCTGCATTTTAGTCTAAAGTATCTTTCTAAAAATACAGAAAAAAAAAAAGCTGCAACATATAAACCATAATTAAAGGCATTGTGCGATTTTCTTTTTTTGATGCGATTTGTCTGGTGCAGGTGGTTTGTTACTGTCATAGGGCTGGCTGTGTACAGATGCAGAGCTTCACATCTCACATCAGAACAAAAGGATTCAGTGAAGGAAATGATGCTGCGCGTCTCCTCCAATCAAAACGAAACTCAGGGAGGGGCGGCCTGAGAGCAAAAGCTATTTGTGAAGCTGTTGTGGTTGCAAGGCAAGGTCGGAGGATGCTGGCGCTGAAGAGGTAACTATCTGTCTTTTATTGCTAATTTACACCAAAAAAATACATGTTTTAAATATTTGTATAATATAGTTGCTGCTTCCTATTTATGCCTTCTGGAGGGGAGTGAATCAGGAATGAATTAGTTTTTTCCCATGCTGGAGCACACTGTACCATGGTTTAAAGGGTTTTTTTTTTTTTTTGCTTTCTCTATCATTTGTGGGTATAGGACACTCTATGTAAAATTTATTTATTCAATTTTTTTTTTTCTATTGCTGGAATCAGATGGACCCGTGTCTTTTTTCCTAGCTTTGTACCTATGTAGCCAGTACTTCAAAAGTATCAAAAATGCATCTGCATACATGTGACCTCCCTTCTATCAAGCACAGCCAGTGTTAAAAGCATAGTCCACATTAAAAAAAAAACAAATTGCATAAATGCTCCAAAAATTAATTAATGAAATATGTGCATTTACCTTTTTTTTTTTTTTTTTTTGCATTGAATTCTGCAGAGCATTGCAACCACGATCAGTACATCACAGACCTTCTGTTATGGGGTTGGAGAAAGTATGGTGATGCAAGGTTGGCGGAAGTACAGGGGTACAGACCTTCTGTTAATGGGTTGGAGGAAGCAGGAAGGTGCAGACCTTCTGTTATGGGGTTGGAGGAAGTACAGAAATGAGGACCTTCTGTTATGGGGTTGGAGTTAATACAGAGGTGAGGACCTTCTGTTATGGTGTTGGAGAAAATATGGAGGTGCGGACCTTCTGTTATGCATATGGTTGTAATAAATACAGAGGTGCAAACCTTCTTTCATAGGAATAGAGGAAGTACGGGTGCGGACCTTATACTATGGGGTTGGAGGAAGTACAGAGATGCAGACTTTCTGTTATGGGGTTGGAGGAAGTACAGAGATGCAGACTTTCTGTTATTGGGTTGGAGGAAGTACGGAGGTGCGGACCTTCTGTTATGGGGTTGGAGGAAGTACAGTGGTGAGGGGTTGAAGGAAGTACAGTGGTGCAGGGTTGGAGGAAGTACAGTGGTGAGGGGTTGAAGGAAGTATGGAGGAGTGGACCTTCTGTTATTGGGTTGGAGGAAGTACGGAGGTGCGGACCTTCTGTTATGGGGTTGAAGGAAATACAGAGGTGAGGACCTTCTGTTATGGGGTTGGAGGAAATACGGAGGTGCGGATCTTCTGTTATGGGGTTGGAGGAAGCACGGAGGTGCGGATCTTCTGTTATGGGGTTGGAGGAAGCACAGAGGTGCGGATCTTCTGTTATGGGGTTGGAGGAAGCACGGAGGTGCGGATCTTCTGTTATGGGGTTGGAGGAAGCACGGAGGTGCGGATCTTCTGTTATGGGGTTGGAGGTAGCACGGAGGTGCGGATCTTCTGTTATGGGGTTGGAGGTAGCACGGAGGTGCGGATCTTCTGTTATGGGGTTGGAGTTAATACAGAGGTGAGGACCTTCTGTTATGGGGTTGGAGGAAATACGGAGGTGAGGACCTTTTGTTATGGTGTTGGAGAAAATATGGAGGACCTTCTGTTACGTATATGGTTGTAATAAATACAGAGGTGCAAACCTTCTTTCATGGGAATGGAGGAAGTACAGGTGCTGACCTTATGCTATGGGGTTGGAGGAAGTACAGAGATGCAGACCTTCTGTTATGGGATTGGAGGAAATACAGTGGTGAGGGGTTGGAGGAAGTATGGAGGAGTGGACCTTCTGTTATGGGGTTGGAGGAAGTATGGAGGAGTGGACCTTCTGTTATGGGGTTGGAGGAAGTGCGGAGATGTGGACCTTCTGTTATGGGGTTGGAGGAAGTACAGTGGTGAGGGGTTGGAGGAAGTATGGAGGAGTGGACCTTCTGTTATGGGGTTGGAGGAAGTATGGAGGAGTGGACCTGCTGTTATGGGGTTGGAGGAAGTGCGGAGATGTGGACCTTCTGTTATGGTGTTAGAGGAAGTACAGTGGTGAGGGGTTGGAGGCAGTACAGAGGCGTGGAACTTTTGTTATGGGGTTGGAGGAAGTAAACAATGGACTACCCAGTCGGTGATGGCGTCTGCGCTAGAGCTGCACGATTCTGGCTAAAATGAGAATCGCTTTTTTTTGCTTAGAGGATAGATCACGATTCTCTCACGATTCTCACGGCGTAACATCATCTTTCACATTAAACAAAATAATTGGGCTAACTTTACTGTTTCATTTTTTTTTTTATTCATTGAAGTGTATTTTTCCCAAAAAATTGTGTTTGAAAGACCACTGTGCAAATACAGTGTAACATAAAATATCGCAACATTTGCCATTTTATTCCCTAGGGTCTCTGCTAAAAAAATATATATAATGTTTGGGGGTTCCAAGTAATTTTCTAGCAAAAACAAAATCTGATTTTAACTGTAAGAAACGAGTGTCAGAAAAAGGTTTAGACTTTAAGTGGTTAAACTTCCTGCCTATTCACACAGAAGTTTTATCCCTTTGATCTAAGACAGAAGAGTTTCAATGTTGTTAAAAACTTGGCAGACTGCCAGTGAGCAGAGACTTCTCTATACTTGTTACATGAAAGAATCGGGAAACTATACAGATCGTCAGGGGTGTTGAATCGATCTCTGAGTCTGTCTGCCGCTGTGGAAGATGGAATTTTTAGTCTTCCCTTTCCCTAGATCCCTGTGAATGGATGATGCGGCCTGGCAGGCGGTGCAATGCAAAACTGCGCAAATTTTAAAAAAAGCTACAGGACATTGCAGGGATATGTACCTCCTGAGATTTGTTAACAAATATAATTTTTTTGAGTTTGCTTTTGTTTATTATTTATTATATTATTTATTATTTGCTTTTATTTTTTAAGTAGGTAATATAATACTGTTGAGTGTCAGGTTTTCTGATTATATCTATAAGCTTATATAACTCTCTATATATATATAATATATATATATATATATATATATATATATATATATATATATATATATATATATATATATAGTATCTCACAAAAATGAGTACACCCCTCACATTTTTGTGAATATTTTCTTCTATCTTTTCATGTGACAACACTGAAGAAATGACACTTTGCTACAATGTAAAGTAGTGAGTGTACAGCTTGTATAACAGTGTAAATTTTTTTACCCCTAAGTGAAAACGTCCAAATTGGGCTCAATTAGCCATTTTCCCTCCCCGTTGTCATGTGACTCGTTAGTGTTACAAGGTCTCAGGTGTAAATCGGGAGCAGGTGTGTTAAATTTGGTGTTATCGCTCTCACTCTCTCATACTGGTCACTGGAAGTTCAACATGGCACCTCATGGCAAAGATCTCTCTGAGGATCTGAAAAAAAGAATTGTTGCTCTACATAAAGATGGCCTAGGCCAGGGGTCTCAAACTGGCGGCCCTCCAGCTGTTGCGAAACTACAAGTCCCATGAGGCATTGCAAGGCTGACAGTTATAAGCATGACTCCCTCAGGCAGAAGCATGATGGGACTTGTAGTTCTGCAACAGCTGGAGGGCCACCAGTTTGAGACCCCTGGCCTAGGCTATAAGAAGACTGCCAAGACCCTGAAACTGAGCTGCAGCACGGTGGCCACGACCATACAGCGGTATAACAGGACAAGTTCCACTCAGAACAGGCCTCGCCATGGTCCACCAAAGAAGTTGAGGTCACGTGCTCAGCGTCATATCCAGAGGTTGTCTTTGGGAAATAGACGTATGAGTGCTGCCAGCATTGCTGCAGAGGTTGTAGGGGTGAGGGGTCAGCCTGTCAGTGCTCAGACCATACGCCGCACACTGCATCAAATTGGTCTGCATGGCTGTCATCCCAGAAGGAAGCCTCTTCTAAAGATGATGCACAAGAAAGCCCACAAACAGTTTGCTGAAGACAAGCAGACTAAGGACATGGATTACTGGAACCATGTCCTGTGGTCTGATGAGACCAAGATAAACGTATTTGGTTCAGATGGTGACAAGCGTGTGTGGGGGCAACCAGGTGAGGAGAACAAAGACAAGTGTGTCTTGTCTACAGTCAAGCATGGTGGTGGGAGTGTCATGGTCTGGGGCTGTATGAGTGCTGCCGGCACTGGGGGGCTACAGATCATTGAGGGAACCATGAATGCCAACATGTACTGTGACATACTGAAGCAGAGCATGATCCCCTCCCTTCAGAGACTGGGCCGCAGGGCAGTATTCCAACATGATAACGACCCCAAACACACCTCCAAGACGGCCACTGCCTTGCTAAAGAAGCTGAGGGTAAAGGTGATGGACTGGCCAAGCATGTCTCCAGACCTAAACCCTATTGATCATCTGTGGGACATCCTCAAACGGAAGGTGGAGGAGCGCAAGGTCTCTAACATCCACCAGCTCTGTGATGTCATCATGGAGGAGGGGAAGAGGACTCCAGTGACAACCAGTGAAGCTCTGGTGAACTTCATGCCCAAGAGGGTTAAGGCAGTGCTGGAAAATAATGGTGGCCACACAAAATATTGACACTTTGGGCCCAATTCGGACATTTTCACTTAGGGGTGTACTCACTTTTATTGCCAGCGGTTTAGACATTAATGGCTGTGTGTTGAGTTATTTTGAGGGGACAGCAAATTTACACTGTTATACAAGCTGTACACTCACTACTTTACATTGTAGACAAGTGTCATTTCTTCAGTGTTGTCACATGAAAAGGTAGAAGAAAAGATTTACAAAAATGTGAGGGGTGTACTAACTTTTGTGAGATACTGTGTATATATAAATCTTTTAATTATTTTCTAGATATATGAATTTGATGTATGGGTATTATATATATACACTATAATACCAAAAGTATTGGGACACCTGCCTTTACACGCACATGAACTTTTAGAGTTCAATATTGAGTTGGCCCACCCTTTGCAGCTATAACAGCTTCAACTCTTCTGGGAAGGCCGTCCACAAGGTTTAGGAGTGTGTCTATGGGAATGTTTGACCATTCTTCCAGAAGCACATTTGTGAGGCCAGGCACTGATGTTTGACAAGAAGGCCTGGCTCGCAGTCTCCACTCAAATTCAACCCAAAGGTGTTCTATTGGGTTGAGGTCAGGACTCCGTCCAGACCAGTCAAGTTCCTCCACCCCAAACTCGCTCATCCTTGTCTTTATGGATCTTGCTTTGTGCACTGGTCCAAATCATTTGGTGGAGGGGGGATTATGGTGTGAGGTTGTTTTTCAGGGGTTGGGCTTAGCTCCTTAGTTCTAGTGAAGGGAACTCCTAAGGTGTCAGCATACCAAGACAACTTTGTGGGAACAGTTTGGGGGGATGACCCTTTCCTGTTCCAACATGACTGCGCACCAGTGCACAAAGCAAGGCCCATAAAGACATGGATGAGCGAGTATGGGATGGAGGGATTTGGCTGGCCTGCACAGAGTCCTGACCTCAACCTCGATCAGCGACTTATAGCGGGACGGTAATATTGCGGCGGACAATCAGACACTAACTGACATTTTTTGACACTTTGTGGGAACCAGTGACACTATAACAGTGATCGGTGCTAAAAATATGCACTGTCACTGTACTAATGACACTGGTTGGGAAGGGGTTAAACATCTAGGGTGATCAAAGGATCAACTGTGTGCCTAGCCAGTGTTTGTGTACGGTGTGTGGTGCTTTTACTAAGGGAAGCGATGGATTTTATTCCCTGCTTTGCAGGGACACAAAATCCATCACTTTCCCCCCTGTCAGTACCGATGTCTGCCTTGTTTACATAGGCAGAGCTCAATTCTGTGTCTCTCCTCGCCGATCAGCGGGTGCCGGTGGATATCTATTGGCTGGTACCCACCGATCGGCTTAAGCTTTGTCAAATCACAGCACAGGCGCGGCGCCGGAGGCACGTGTACACCCCCTACTACCCTGTTTCCCCTAAAATAAGACCTAGTGTGATTGTCGGTGATGGCTGCAATATAAGCCCTACCCCCCAAATAAGCCCTACCCTGTTTCCCCTAAAATAAGACCTAGTGTGATTGTCGGTGATGGCTGCAATATAAGCCCTACCCCCCAAATAAGCCCTACCCTGTTTCCCCGAAAATAAGCCCTACCCTGAAAATAGGACCTACAAGGACTTTAACTAGGGCTTATTTGGGGCGAAGGGCTTATATTGAAGCCATCACCGACAATCACGCTAGGTCTTATTTTAGGGGAAACAGGGTAGGTATGCGATCCGGCGCAGATCGGCCGCCCTGCCGCATTAAATGTACGGTGGGCGGTCCGCAAGCGGTTAAAGAAAGTTAAAGAAACGTTTCGTTCAGGTATATCTTCCCACGCAGGGGGTTCTCATCATCAACGCAACAAACATAACATTCAGCCTCTTGGCTCTCTTGTGGCAGCTTCACTGCTCCGAGTAGTACTACATGGTCCTCCTAACCATCAAACGCGTCCCAGTGTCCGTGCAGAGACGCTGTACTTCAGCTCTGCGTCTTTCCTCGCAGCTCCCTAGCTGCTCTAGCCCTCCTGGACCCTCTCACAGACTCGGGTCTTGGTCTGTCCTGACCTGGACAGTATGGTGCAAGCCAGCACCTCTCACGGCTCCCTATGACACGCTGACCTCTTCGGGTGGGTGGGGCACTGACCTCTAACTTCTAATTCTAACATAAAGCCAGCACACACCTTTGCCATTAGCGTGCTCGTTTCCTACAAATTCCGGCCTAGACCGCCATTTTAAACAGTGGCAAGGGCTTAACTTGCCACACCACCAATGGACTTAATGTAGCAGGGGTTTCCTGAGACCTAAAAATTATCGCAAGGGTTCCTCTGGGGTAGAAAAGTTGGGAAAGGCTGCTATAAAGCATGGTCCAATTTGTTCCAATGGGTAAAAGAAAAATTCCTTCCTTATTTGTTTGGGGGGGATACACTTGGGTTTAGATACGTTTTGACTGAGAATTTAGTACCGTATATACTCGAGTATAAGTCGAATTTTTTAGCACATTTTTTTGTGCTGAAAGTGTCCCCCTCGACTTATACTTGAGTCAAGCACTTTTCTGTAGCAAAATATTTTATTTTCCGAACCGAATTTGGGGCCCCCGTATCTCAGGGCCACTTGGAGCTAGGAACCCCAAATTTGGTATGCAAACCCAGGGGAACTGGTACCACAACATATCCAAAGCTGGGGTTCCTAGCACCAAGTGGCCCTGAGATACGGGGCCCCAAAATCTGTTCAGAAAATGTCATTCTCTGTTGCAGAAAAGTGCTTGACATTTTCTGAACCGATTTTTGGGGCCCTGTATCTCGGGGCACTTGGTGCTAGATACCCCAGCTTTAGATATGTTGTGGTACCAGTTCCACTGGGTTTGCACACCAAATTTGGGGTTCCTAGCACCAAGTGGCCCCGAGATACGGGGCCCCAAAGTCGGTCAACTGTGTCCATCTGCAGCAATGTCATTTCGGGACCCTTTGGGTTCAGAGACCCCAAATTTTGGCTGCAGCTAGGGGGCATCTAGGAACCCTTAACTGCCGAGTTTGAAGTTCGGGGGACCTATGGCTGAAAATGGGCACAGTAAGGCATGCAAATGGGCACAGAGAGGCTGCAAATGGGCACAGAGAGGCTGCAAATGGGCACAGTGATGCTGCAAATGGGCATTGTTGACCCTCTTTTCCACTTACAGTAGCTGTGCATTTCTCACCCTCGTCTTATACTCGGGTCAATAAGTTTTTCCCATTTTTTTGTGGTAAATTAGGGCCTCGACTTATACTCGGAACGACTTATACTCGAGTATATACAGTAATTGGATTTGCATATACTTAAAGATTCCAATAGACACTAAAATGTACACTTTTTTTACTTTTCTTTTTTTTATAGTTACCATCACTGAAACTGGAAGACCGTTTTAGGCAACAAATACCTCTAAACTTATCTTCTCACATTGTGACTGGAGACCTCATCATTAAAAAACCATTCCTGGCTGGACCATGACATTTTTTTAGCCATAAAAAATTGACAGGAGGCCAGCTTTGAACATCTACATCAAACCTGTTTTGGTAATTGTCTGGAATTCCAAAGACGATGGAGAACAGAACTGCCTCGAGATGGAGTTGTTGGAGGCACAGCGGCTATTTAATTGGGGCCTCCTCCACTTTCTTGTCTACGGTTCTCACCTTTCCGATTTACAAGACCATTTTCCGCCAGCAGCTCCACACCTCCACCATCCAGGTGGCCGTCAGCCAGCTGAAGAGAGAAGGTATGAAACAACTCTTCCGAGGTCTGGCACCCCCACTCATGGCAAAGACTGTCCAAGGCACTCTGCTCTTTGGCACCCAGGGAAGTCTCCAAAATCTTCTCTTAGGGGTTAACATACCGGGAGCTATAACTCCGGCACTTTCTGGTTGCCTATCTGGGGCCATAGAAGCTGTCCTGCTTGTGCCATTCGAAAGGATGCAGAATATTTTGCAGGACGGGCGCAATACTGCTCGTTTTCCAAGCACCGTGTCAGTCTTGCAAGAGTTCCAGACTTATAACAACCACCAAAAGTTCTCATGTGGAATTTACAGAGGTTTCTCAATAATACTTGTTAGGAACGCCCTGGGTAGCGCCATTTTTCTTTCTTGTAAGGAGCCAATAAGAGACTTGCTAAGCCTTCAAGGACTTCCGAGCTGGGCGCCTTCTCTGGGATCTGGATCTTTCATCGGTGCTTTTACCTCCCTGGTGCTTTATCCGTTGTGTGTTTTAGTTGCAAATATGCAGGCGGAGGTGGGAAAAGATCTTCCCGGTGTAAGAGAAGTAGCGAAGACAGTGTGGGAAAATTGTGGCGGGAGGGTTTCGTTGTTGTACCGCGGGGCCTCTCTCATTATTGTCCGATCTTGCGTTACTTGGGGTGTCACCAATTCCATTCATGATACTCTCAGCAGACAACATAGCCTCAAGTAAGAAGATAACGATGACCATAAATAAGCCATACTAAACCTCAGATGAATTTGAAGGACCTATAGTTTCCTATGTTAAATACTGTACCTCTGGGCCAAAAGTCAGAAGTGTTTTAAAAAGTCACTGCCAAAAACAAACAAAGATTGCACTAATCCAAAAGAAATGCCTTCCCGTAGCACAATTCTTCTTTCCTTTGGTTCATTGTCAAGCAGATCTTTTAGATGTTCTCCTAAAATTTCTCTATGAGCAATTTCCACTTTAGATGACCACTTTTCTTGACGGGTATTGTATTAACCCAACAGTAGTTCCGGCTGCCTGTAGGGCAAGGAGTGGGTCATCTCATCTCGTCAATCATTTCCCATTCATCCATTCCCATATGTACGAGAGGTGTTCAAAAAGTTTCTGCACTTTTTTTTATATTTAATAGAGTTAAAAAAAGTGTGGAAACTTTTTAAAGAACCCTCGTAGTTCAGTGAGGCTTTGCACGTACCTCTATCAGACGTCACGTATAGTGCTTTAAGGGAACCTTCACCTGGCCATACTGAGAAGTTGGGCTGGTGTTGAGGACCTCAATGGTTTGGCTTCTTCTAAATGAGACCTTAAAAAGTTGCATGTACAGAGCTTGGAGACATGGAGAATTTGATGTTTTGTGAGCTTAATCCTGAAGTCCAGCTTTAAAGTGTTTCATTCTCTTTTTCTTTAGTTTTAGATTTTAGAGTAGGGATTGGTTGGAACATCTGCCGGGCTTTAATACTGTAAAGCTGCCTTTCTTGACTTTTAATCCCTGGAGGAACCCTTGAAAAAATGTTCAGGCCTCGGGAACCTCTGCAAAAAATTATATGTGCCACTCAGAGTATCTTAGTGTGATCGGCGGTAGGGGTTTCTTCTTATGCTAGAGGGCAGTGCAGAAAGGCCCACCTACATTGGTGGTCAATGGAAGAATGGCCTCTTATATTTGTGGTCTGTGGAAGAAGACTCTACTTACATTGTCCACCAGTCAAACAAGGCCCCCCTACATTGGCCACCAGTGAAAAAAAGCCCCTCTGACAATGGTCACTAGTGGAAGAAGGACCCCACATATATTAATGATCACTGGTCTGTGGCTCCATGTACATTGGTCACCAGTAAAAGAAAGCCCTCTGGCAATGGTCACCAGTTGATGATCACTGGTCTGTGGAAGAATGCCCCTCTTACATTGTCCACCAGTGAAAGAATGCCCCCCTTACATTGTTCACCAATGAAAGAAGGTCCCTCTTACAATGGTCACCAGTGGAAAGAATGCCCCACTTACATTGATGGTCAGTGGAAGAAAGCTCAACTTACATTGGCCACTAGTGAAAGAAGGCCCCTCTTACAATAGTCACCAATGGGAAAAAGGCCTCTCTTTTTGTGGTGGTCTATAAGAAAAGTGCCTAGTTACATTGGGGGTCAGTGGAAGCAGGACCCCTTACATTTTTAGTCTGTGGAAGAAGGCTCCCCTTTCACTGGCCAACAGTGATAGTAGGCCCTCTTATAATGGTCACCAGTGGGAGGGGGGCCTCACTTATAGTGGTGGTCTGTGGAAGAAGGCTCCCCTTACATTGTCCACCAATGAAAGAAGCCCCCCCCCCCTTTACAGAAGTCACCACTTACATTGGTTATCATTTGAAAAAGGGCGCCTTACATTGGTGGTCAGTGAAAGAAGGGTGCATTTCATTGGTGATCACTGGAAGAAAGCTCTGCTTACATTGGCAGTCAGTGAAAGAAGACCCCTCCTACAATGGTCACCAGTGGGAGGAAGGTCCCACTTAGAATAGTAGTCAGTGGAAGAAGGGCACCCGTTATTGGTGGTCACTGGAACAAAGCTCCACTTACATTGGCCACCAGTGAAAGAAGGCCCCTCCTGCAATGGTCGCCAATGGGAGGAGAGCCTGGCTTATGTTGGTGGTCTATAAGCAATGTGTCCGTTTACATTGGGGGGGTCAGTGGAAGCAGGACCCCTTACATTTGTAGTTTGTATAAGAAGGGTCCCCTTACATTGTTCCTCAGTGGAAGAAGGCTTCCTTTACATTGTTCCTCAGTGGAAGAAGGCTCCCCTTACATTGGCCACCAGTGAAAGAAGACCCTCTTACAATGGTCACCACTGGGAGGGGGGCCTCACTTACATCGGTGGTCTGTGGAAGAAGGCTCTCCTTACATTGGCCACCAGTGGGAGATAGGCCTGACTTACATTGGTGGTCATTGGAAAAAGAGCACCTTTCATTCGTGGTCACTGGAAGAAAGCTCTGCTTACATTGGCCATCGGTGAAAGAAGACCCTTCCTACAATGGTCACCAGTGGGAGGAGAGCCTGACTTATGTTGGTGGTCTATAAGAAATGTGCCCAGTTACATTGGGGATCAGTGGGAGGAATCCCCTTACAGATAATGTAGCTTAAAAGATCATTTTAAATGTGAAAGATGCCCTTTTATGTATATTCATTGCAAAATAATAAATATAATAAAATAAAGATAAAAAAAAATAGATAAAATAATAAATAAAATATACTGTGAATGCTATTAAAAAAAAAAAACGTCAAATATATCTTAAAAATGTTCTTGTTACAATTCCCCGCACGTCATAGATCAGCCTGAACCTGGGAGGTTATAAATGAGAAATAGAAATAGAAATTGTAACAATAAAACAATTCCCGTCCTGAATCCATATAAAGTTTAAATCTGACCTCCGGCCTCCCCCCTTCTCAGTCTTGCGCAGTTGTACCGCCTCCTCTCCCGGGCTGAAGTGGCTTCCTCTGATTTCACCGCACACTGTGAGCCTCTCACCATGTGCATTAGAAGCTGCAGCGGGCCAGAGCCCGTCTCATCTCCTGGCCAGGAGGACACCCAGCATCATCTAACCCTTTCCTCCCCAAGCCTGACTGTCCCTGACCCTCCCCTATTCATTCCTTGGATTTCAGTTTTTTCACTCATGGAGGCTCATATAATCACACATACCTAATTCCTTATATTATTACATAGTATTTGGCATGCAGCTCTTTAACAGAAAAAAAATATCTCTGATGCCATCTGACCATTATAACTTTTCATACATTGCATGTTCCTTATTAAAAATAAAGGTTTTTTTGCATCCACTAAAAAAAATAAAACTGGGCTGGACAACTACACTCACCGGCCACTTTATTAGGTACACCTTGCTAGTCCCGGGGTTGGACCCCCTTTGGCCTTCATTCTTGGTGGAATAGATACAACAAGGTGTTGGAAACGTTCCTCAGAGATTTTGCTCCATAGTGACATGATAACATCACACAGTTGCTGCAGATTTGTTGGCTGCCAATTTCCCGTTCCACCACATCCCAAAGGAGCTCTATTGGATGAGATGTGGTGAGTGTGGAGGCCATTGGAGGACAGGGACCTCATTGTCCAGTGGTGAGATGATTGGAGCTTTGTGACATGGTGCATTATCCTGCTGGAAGGAGCCATCAGAAGATGGGGACACTGTAGTCATAAAGGGATGGACATGGTCAGCAACAATACTCAGGTAGGCCGTGGCCTTCATACGATGGTCAGTTGGTACTAAGGGGCCCAAAGTGTACCAAGAAAATACCCCCCACACCATTACACCCCCACCACCAGCCTGAACCGGTGATACAAGGCAGGATGGATCCATGCGCCAAATTCTGACCCCACCATCTGAATGTCGGAGCTGAAATCGAGACTCATCAGACCAGGCAACGTTTTTCCAATTTTCTATTGTCCAATTTTGGTGATCCTGTGCCAATTGTAACCTCAGTTTCCTGTTCTTAGCCGACAGGAGTGGCACCCGGTGTGGTCTTCTGCTGCTGTAGCCAATCTGCTTCAAGGTTGGACGTGTTGTGCGTTCAGAGATGGTATTCTGCATACCTTGGGTGTAACGAGTGGTTATTTGAGTTACCGTTGCCTTTCTATCCTCTGGAACCAGTCTGCCCATTCTCCTCTGACCTCAACAAGGCATTTTCCTCCACACAACCGCCGCTCACTGGATATTTTCTCTTTTTTCCCACCATTCTCTGTAAACCCCGAGAGATGGTTGTGTGTGAAAATCTCAGAAATACTCAGACCAGCCCGTCTGGCACCAACAACCATTCGACGTTCAAAGTCACTTAAATCCCCTTTCTTCCCCATTCTGATGCTCAGTTTGAACTTCAGCGAGTCGTCTTCACCACGTCTAGATGCCTAAACGCATCGAGTAGCTGCCATGCGATTGGCTGATTAGCAATTTGTGTTACCGAGCCATTGAACAGGTGTACCTAATAAAGTGGCCGGTGAGTGTATTTCAGCAGCCACTGCTGAACAGCAGCATTCCTTGCAAGGAAAAAAAGACATACAAGTCCGTTTGAATCAAATCGCGCACGCGCCACGTACACACGTTCTGCGCATGCGCAATTTGACTCAAACGGACTTGTATGTCTTTTTTTTTCCTTGCAAGGAAAACTGCTGTGTTTTTACACTCGCGTTGGAGTTTTTTTATGTGCCGGTGAGTGGATTTCAGCAGCCACTGCTGAACTTTATTACTGAAAATGCTGGTTGCCTGGCTGTCATACTAATCTGATGACCCCCAATAATTCCTGAGCCACTGACCAAGAACCATACAGATCAGGAGTTCACTTCACTCAGTGGGCGCAGGGCATGTCCCAGCTCTGTGACTCCCAATAGGGGGGGGGGGGTGACGTCGGAGGATAAGCATGGCTGACAGGCGAATGGTATTTTCAGAAGCAGGTCAGCACTGGAAGTCTCCTTCTCTCGGGATAGGTTACCTTCCATGGCCTCATGCATGTGCCTTATTTTTTTATTTATTTTTTTATTTGCTACATTTATAGAGATTTACGATTGTATAGGTCATTAAAGAGTAACTCCACTTTTGTTGAGAAAAAAAGCCCCTCCCCCTTTCGGGTGATCTCTGTACAACCTTTGGGATTGTAACAACCTTTGTTGTAGATTCTTACCTTTTGTTATTCTGAAGAAACAGCTGTTTGTTTCTCTGTGTCCGAGTGCGGAGTGAATGGGAGCGACTTTATAATTGAATGGGAGCGACTTTATAATTACCAACCAGCTGCTGCGCCTGCAGGGTTCTAATGAGGAAAACGGCAGGGTCTGCATCCCTTTAGATGTGATTTCACTTTTGGAGTATCTGAGCAAAAAATGACATATTTGTTGCACGGGATGCCCAAATTCTGACTTGTTTGTTGCAGGGGATGCCCAAATTCTGACTTGTATCTTAGTGCAGACTTGGAAAATCAGTGAACCAATCACACAAATAGGAAATGACATAGCTGGGGGGGGGGGGGGCGGAGTTCTGTATACCATCTGTACACAGAACACCTTCAGGTGGTCATATTGCATTTTACAGAAAATTGCAAAAAAAAAAAATTTATAATAAAAAAATTCTATAGTAATTATAAAAAATAATTAAAAAAGGAAAGGGAATTTATTCCTCAATTCTGTTTTTATTAAAAATTTTGAAAATTTAGAAAATTTACATAACAACAAAGAAAAAAAAGGGGGAAAAAAAAAAGATGTTATCCACATCCCATAGGTAATAATAAAAAGCAAACCATATTATAATAATATGTAGAACATAAGGCATATAAACATATACCAACACACAACGCAAAGGAGAGAAGATGGAAGAGAGAAAAAAAAAAGGAAAGGGAATTTATAATAACATTCAATCACAATATGATGTGTGTAGTAATTTTATAGGCTAGATTGTTTTTTTTTTTGTTTTTGTTTTTGTTTTTAATTTCTTATTTATTTATTTTTTTCCCCACGAAAATGGAGTTACCCTTTAAAAACTTCAGCCCTGGAAGGATTTACCCCCTTAACGACCAGGCCATTTTTTTGCGATGCGTCGCTTTAACTGACAACTGCGCGGACGTGCGGGCGCTGTACCCAAATAAAATTTGTCTTTTTGTTTCCACAAATAGAGTTTTTTTTTGGTGGTATTTGATCACCTCTGCATTTTTTTATCTTTTGCGCTATAAACAAAAAAAGAGCGACTTTTTTGAAAAAAAAAAAAACAATATTTTTTACTTTCTGCTATAATACAGATCAAAAAAAATAAAATATATATATATATATATATATATATATATATATATATATATATATATATATATATATATATATATATATAAACTAATTTCTTCCTCAGTTCAGGCCGATATAAATTCTTTTACATATTTTTGGTAAAAAAAAAATCGCAATAAGGGTATATTTATTGGTTAAGTTATAGCGTCTACAAAATAGGGGAAAGATTTAGGGACTTTTTATTATCTTTATTGTTTTTACTAGTAACGGCAGCGAGCTGCGATTTTTAGCAGGACTGCGACATTGCGACGGACAAAGTGACACGGGACTGCGACATTGCGGCGGACAAAGTGACACTTTTTGGTGATCAGTGACCCCAATCCAGTGCTATAAAAATGCTCTGATTACTGTATAAATGTCACTGGCAGGGAATGGGGTTAACACTAGGGGGCGATCAAGGGGTTAAATGTGTTCCCTAGGGAGGTGTTTCTAACTGTGGGGGTTGGGTGGGCTCACTGGGAGTACAGAGAGATCACTGTTCACTGATCACTAGGAACAGCTGATCTCTTTCTCTCCTCCTCTGTCAGAACGGGGATCCCCCTTGTTTACAAAGGCGGATCCCCGTTCTGCCTCTCTTTCCCGGACGAGCCCCCCAGTGTCGCGCGGCAGGCACTCGCGTGCCTGCAAAAAGCTAGTGCATGAACTGACCAGTACGTCGATTCGCTCAGCCGAGCCAAACTTGCCGCAGTGAAACTACAGCGGCTGGTCGGCACCTGGTTAAAACCACTTAGCGACCGCTCCTATAGAAGTTTTGCTGCTACAGGGCGGACGCTGTGTGCAGGATCACGTATATATACATGATCCTGCACTTCTGGGTATTGGGGGCGTGAGCGTGCGCCGCTAGCGACTCACAGCTGGAGCCGATGGGCGGCAGAATGAGAGGCAGAATGGCACAGAGAGGCAGAATGGCAAACTATGTAAACAAGGCAGATCGCCGTTCTGTCAGTACACAAGGCGTGGATCCTGTGTTTCTGCAAAGCAGACATGGATCCATGCCTTCCCCCTAGTACAAGCCCCTCCCACACAGTAAGAAAACACTGGCTAGGCACACATTTAACCCTTTGATCGCCCCCTGATGTTTAACCCCTTCCCAGCCAGTGTCATTAGTACAGTGACAGTGCATATTTTTGGCCCATCTGCTTCAAGGTTCTGTATTAGTGTCACTGGCCCCCAAAAAGTGTCCGATATATCACTGATTGCCGCCATTACTAGTAATAAATAAATGAATCAATCTATCCCATAGTTTGTAGACACGATAACTTTTGCGCAAACCAATCAATATAGACTTATTGGGATTTTTTTTTTACCAAAAATATGTAGCAGAATACATATTGGCCTAAATTGATGAAGAAATTCGATTTTATTTATTTATTTATTTTTATTATTGGATATGTTTTATAGCAGTAAGTCAAATTGTCTTTTTTTGTTTTTTTGTTTATAGCGCAACAAAAAAAAAACAAAACGCAGAGGTGATCAAATACCACCAAAAGAAAACTGTATTTGTGGGAAAAAAAAGGACATTGATTTTGTTTGTTTATTTTAAATAAATCTATCCCATAGTTTGTAGACGCGATAACTTTTGCGCAAACCAATCAATATACACTTATTGGGATTTTTTTTAATTTTATTTATTTATTTTCTTACCAAAAATATGTAGCAGAATACATATTGGCCTAAATTGATGAAGAAATTTGAGTTTTTAATTTTTTTTTTATTGGATATGTTTTATAGCAGAAAGTCAAATTGTCTTTTTTTTGTTTATAGCGCAAAAAAACAAAAAAACAAAACAAAAAGAAAAAAAAACTGCAGAGGTGATCAAATACCACCAAAAGAAAACTCTATTTGTGGGGAAAAAAAAGGACATCAAGTTTATTTGTTTATTTATTTTAAATAAATCTATCGCGTAGTTTGTAGACGTGATAACTTTTGCGCAAACCAATCAATATACGCTTATTGGGATTTTTTTTTTTTGTTTATTTTTTTTTTTACCAAAAATATGAAGCAGAATACATATTAGTTTAAATTGATGAAGAAATTTGATTTTTTATTTTTTTTTAATTAGATATGTTTTATAGCAGAAAGTCAAATTGTCTTTTTTTGTTTATAGTGCAAAAAAAAAAAAAAAAAAAACGCAGAGGCGATCAAATACCACCAAAAGAAAACTCTATTTGTGGGGGAAAAAAGGACGTCAATTTTATTTGGGTACAGCGTCGCACGACCGCGCGATTGTCAGTTAAAGTGACGCAGCGCCTCTTTGTTATGTTTTGGCATCAAAAAAATAATAAAAACAAATTTTAAAAAAAAGTAACGCAAAAAATTGGCCTGCTCATGAAGAGGGGGGGGGGGGGTAAATCATCTGGAGGTTAAATGGTTAACCTGTTGGCGCCAAAAGCACGCAAATAGGCGGCCTCTTGGGGGGGTAGGTGGCCGGGCCTCGGCACCGAGCAGCCGCATTTTTACAAGCAATAGAGCTGTGCCGAAAACGAGTGCCGGCACAGTGACCAGCGGCGGCTAACGAAAACCGAGAGTTTTCCGATCATGTGGCAGCCAGTCGCGTTGGTCACATGGCCAAAGGCCCCACCCTCCCCAGGCCACCTTAATAAAGCCCTTAGGCCCCTTTCCCCAATTTGCACGACCTGAAAGTCTTGCGACTTTTGACGCGACTTCAATGCGACTTGAAGCGCTGCCTGTGTAATCTTGAGGTCGGCGCACCTCGAGTCGCATCAGCGTCGGACCGAAGTAGTTGCAGGGACCTGACTTTGAAGTCGCACAGATATGAACGGTACTGATTGGAAATCATTGGGGGGGTTACGACTTGTCATGTGACTTTGCAGTCCCGATTCGCAGGACAAGTCGCACAAGTGTGAAAGGGGGAGGGGGCGACAGGAAGCGGCGTGACCCCGGGAACTTTTCAATCTTTTATGTGTGTGGTGTCTACAATAAAGGGAACACGCCCGGCTGTGATACTTTGTTTTTTATTGTTTTTATTTTTATATTTGTAAATAAACCTCCAATGAATTCAGGACGTGCGGATTGTTTTATTTCTTGTGTTACATTTTATATTTATGCTTCTCATTTTTTATATTCTCCGGGTTCGTTCACGGTTGGGGGGGGGCATTAAAAATGAAAAGAAATGCATCAAAACGCATGTCAGTGCGCATTAATGTGTGCTGTTGAATTGAATGCACTTTGTATTGATTTTGAACACACCTCACATTACACACCAACGCGTTTCGTCTGGAATTATCATTCATTTACATAATAATGATATAATAGGTTGATGTGCGCCGTGATTTGTATTTTTTTTACATGCGTTGGGATGTACATTTATTTCATGTTATATGAGAGTCCCCATCAGAGTCTCCCTTTATATCAGGGTCCCCCTTATATGAGAATCCCCCCTTAAATCAGGGTCCGGAAAAGATTCCCCCCCCCCTACAAGAGAGTCCCCAGTTACAAAATAGACCCCATCAGAGTCCCTCCTTATATTAATGTCCAGATCAAAGTCCCCCTTACACAATAGTTCCCATCAGAGTCCCCCTTACATGAGAGAACGCATCAGAGTGCCCTCTTATATGAGAGTCCCCCCTTATATCCGAGACCAGATCAGACCCCCCCCCCCTACAAGAGAGTCCCCAGTTACATAAGAGACCCCATCAGAGTCCCCCTTACATCAGAGTCTCCATCAGAGTCTCACCTTACTTCGGGGTCCAATCCTAGTCCCCCCCTTACACAAGAGTCCCCATCAGAGTCCCCCCCAATATCACGGTACAGATCATAGTCCCCCTATACATCAGAGTCCCAATCAGATTTCCCCCTATGTGAAAATACCCATAGCCCTTATATCAGGGTCCAGACCCCTTTACATGAGAATCTCAATCAGAGCACCCCTTATATCAGGGTCTAGATCGGAGTCCCCCCTTACATCAGTGTCCCCATCAGAGTCCCCCCTTACATGGGAGTCCCCTTATATGAGATTCCTCCTTAAATCAGGGTCAAAATCAGACTCCCCTACAAGAGAGTCCCCAGTTACATGAGAGCTCCTATCAGAGTCCCCATTATATCAGAGTCCCCATCGGAGTCCCCCTTATATGTGATTCCCCCTTAAATCGGGGTCAAGATCAGACCCCCCCTTACAAGAGAGTCCCCATCAGAGTCCCCAGTTACATGAGAGCTCCTAACAGAGTCTCTCCTTATATCAGGGTCCAGATCAGAGCCCCCCCCCTTACATGAGAGTCCCCATCAGAGCCCCCCTCCTTATATCAGGGTCTATACCAGCTTCAGGACTCATTCACATGGCTGGGAATCGGGGCTAATTCACACCGGCGTGTTGATCTGCACTTTAGCGCAGTTGTAAAACGCAGGTCATCACAAGGACACCTAATATCACGATCGCTATTTATGTGTCCTGTTTCCACTACAACGCTGTGTTGACCGGCATTGTGTTCAAATGCAAATGTATGCATTTTAAAGCTGAATTCACATCGCAACGGGGACGATTCACCGCTCCGGCACATCTCTATTGCCGGCTGCGGTAGGGGGCAGTATGGTGCGCGATTCAAGGCATCACATGGCTCCCCCCTTTTTTTTTTTTTTGTACAAACTTTATTTGAAGTGTACAAAACGTACACTTTATTCACAGCAGTGTGCAGAAGTGGGCTTCGCCTTAGTCCGTAGGGTTCAATATTGATTTGGCCCGCCCTTTGCAGCTATAACAGCTTCAGCTCTTCTGGGAAGGCCGTCCACAAGGTTTAGGAGTGTGTCTATGGGAATGTTTGACCATTCTTCCAGAAGAGCATTTGTGAGGTCAGGGATTGATGCTGGACGAGAAGGCCTGGCACACAATCTCTGCTCTAATTCACCCCAAAGTTGTTCTATCGGGGGTTGAGGTCAGGACTCTGTGCAGGCCAATCAAGTTCCACCACCCCAAACTCGCTCATCTATGTCTTTTATGGACCTTGCTTTGTGCACTGCTCCAAATCATTTGGTGGAGGGGGGGATTACGGTGTGGGGGTTGTTTTTCAGGGGTTGGGCTTGGCCCCTTAGTTCCAGTGAAGGGAACTCTTAAGGCGTCAGCATACCAAGACATTTTGGACAATTTCATGCTCCCAACTTTGTGGGAACAGTTTGGGGACGGCCCCTTCCTGTTCCATCATGACTGCGCACCAGTGCACAAAGCAAGGTCCATAAAGACAATGGATGAGCGAGTTTGGGGTGGAGGAACTTGCCTGTCCTGACCTCAACCCAGTAGAACACCTTTGGGATGAATTAGAGCAGAGACTGCGAGCCAGACCTTCTCATCCAACATCAGTGCCTGACCTCACAAATGCTCTTCTGGAAGAATGGTCAAACATTCCCATAGACACCCTCCTAAACCTTGTGGACGGCCTTCCCAGAAGAGTTGAAGCTGTTATAGCTGCAAAGGGCGGGGCCAACTCAATATTGAACCCTACGGAGTAAGACTGGGATGCCATTAAAGGTCATGTGCGTGTAAAGTCAGGCGTCCCAATACTTTAGGTCATAAAGTTTATACTGTATGTGCCCCTTGTCTCTCTGGCTGCTTCTTACGTGGCCTAAAGTTGGCCATACAGAACACATTTCGGGCAATTACTTCTGAATCTGATGAATTCTGAGCTTTGGGCCCAACAAAAGTGGATTCCTTTACATTTTCCCTGACAAACCTCTCCGACCGCCATATACTCTCCTTACCAGGAGTCCCTCTCTTCATGTGATTTCTCGCTTCGCCCCCCCCCATGGCTTCAATAAATCAAAGAGTCCAAATAGCTTTCCATTGACATCTCCATTTAATCTCATGCTGCAAAATAACAGAACCGAAACCTCCTCCATGGTGGATCCAATATAATACTACAAAGGTGCATGTACAGTCCCTGAAACCGGGGATTGAAGCAGGGACCTTTATACCTTCAGGAGCACAGAGGTAAGGGGAGCACACTGAGTGAGGGATAGTATTGGGGTTACAGGAAGGGTTATTCTTGGGGATATAGGGAGGGATAGTATTGGGGTTACAGGGAGGGTTATTCTTGGGGATATAGGGAGGGATAGTATTGGGGTTACAGGGGGGGTTAGTATTAGAGCTATTGAGCTATATAGTAAACAGCAGGCTTTTTTCAGTCAAGTTGCTAAGGATAGCCTAGAAAATACCTGAAAAGGAGCTGAGTGCTCCACCTACTGGCTGAAAATGAGAATACAAAACAATCATATTCTTGTGCAAAAAAATGTATTATTCAAAAGTGCTTAAAGCGGATCTTCACCCATCTAACGTTTTTTTTTTTTTTTAGTAGTTGATTCAGAAACTTTTCTAATCATGATAATTTACTCACATGTTCTGTGAAGTAAGTCCGATTGTGGGCGATTTCGTTGCAAAGAATAACTTTTAAAAATCACAGACAGCGGTTCCCATCTTCGTTGTGGGCATTTGAAACCCACAAGCATGAATTTCCGGGATGCGGTGAATGCTGTCCTCCCAGCATTCACCGCTCGTTCCCGCGCATGCCCAGTGTCATCGCCGTCTGATTCTGGGTTGCCATGACAACGGGCGGCGTCGTCGGAAGTTCCCGCCCCGTTGTGATGGCAACCAAAAAGTCTCACGAGATTTGGCGGAGGTTATCCGCAATGTCTCCTGGGATGAAA
>JBBDGP010004011.1:0-27303 GCA_037952835.1 Lithobates septentrionalis
ACATCGCCCAAACTTTAAATTACTAAACCTTTTTTTAGTTCTGGATAGAATGAAGAAGGATTACAACCCCTTTCAGGTGTTTATTGCTGTCTGCACCCCCCATTAGTAGAGCTTCATTCCTGTTTACAGTCATCACCAAAAGTGAAAATAAAAGAAAATCCCTCATTTTGGGTTGTCCCCAGACCAGTAATTGAGGGGAAATCTTCCAATGGGTGCACCCCCACCCCCACCCCCGGGATTCCCTCACTTTGGAGGGATTTCCTCTCACTGGTTTGGATATGGGACAGGAAGTGAAATCTCCCACATGGGACAGAGGGCAAAAAAAACCCCAAAACCTGACAGGGATGATAACCTTTCCTTACGCTATCCAAAATGAATAAAGTTTTGCCTGTAGCTCTGCTGTCTACTGACAAACTACCACCAAACCCGCAGAGCCGCTCCTACCAGAGAGGACACCTAAAATATGTCTCCAATGTCCAAGCTGTGGTATCTTTAAAGACTGGAACCTCATCTTCTGGGACTGTCAGGGTCTCATTCCAGAGGGTTCTTGCAGAGGTAACTTAAACATTGTTTAGTGGTTGGTCAGGGTGCACCACATCCATCCGGGTGCACCACATCCATCGGGGTGCACCACATCCATCGGGGTGCACCACATCCATCGGGGTGCACCACATCCAGGAAACCCACTGCAGTCATCTGTGTCTGAGACAGTCCTGGACCTGGAGATTCCTCCTGGGAGGACCTGCCCGCAGAGGGTTCTCAATTCTCAATGGCTTCCACCTCTTCCTCATCCTGAGGATTCTCCTCTGACGCCTCATCCTCCCTAATAGGAGAAAGGAGAGCGGCCACGCTTCCATCCCAGGCAGTCCAAGCCACCGGAAAGTTGTTCACACAGTCCAGATATGGCTGCAGAAAACTCCTTGACTGACACCAAGGAAGTGGGGTACTGTGTCCCCGAAACAGTGGAAATAGCAGATAAGGGCAGGATTCCGAGCTATCCTGACCCTTTTGGGAGTCATTACAGGGGAACAGTGTATGGGGTCCTTCCTGTCCAAATAGGGACTTAGGAGTCCATCCCAAAGTCATCCCCCCCATCTTACTGCCTGTGCAAGGCCATTGCTTGCAAAAAGTTTAACCAGACCTAGAAATCCCAGAGGAAAGTGCCCCCTCCCCCCCCTTTCCCCCACCTGAGAGATGTGATAGCCTAAGTCAGCCTGCCTGTGTGGCAGAAGGAGATCCCTCCATTACCTGGATGTAATTGTTGGCTGAGTTCACCTGACAGGAAAACGGACTCAGTATTTTGGTGGTTCAGACTTGTAGTCCCGAGGATCGGCTCCCACCCTTTCCTGTCGAGGTTCACTCTGAGATCTGAGCGCACTTCCTAGGATTTTCAGCACCAAGCTACGGCTTTCACCTGGGTGTCCCGCCTCTTCTGCTCACATGTTCTCTACCAGCTGAAAGTTCCGCTATCTTCTGATCCTTGGTTCCGATCCTTGGTTCCGATCCTTGGTTCCGATCCTTGGTTCCGATCCTTGGTTCCCATCCTTGGTTCCGATCCTTGGTTCCGATCCTTGGGTGGAAGGTCCTTCAAGCTCCTCTTTGAGCTGCAGGCTGTCCCCAGTTCTGTTGGGTTTGTCTGGGCCTGTTACTGCTGTTGCCCACCCTTCAGATGGATTGCTTTAGGACATCCCAACATTCTCTGAATTTCTGTCCCTCAATGAACAGGATTTTATTATAAATTTTGTACCGGGGGTAAAACCCATTCCTGTCCATTGAGGAACACAGATCTCCCCCTCCCCCTCTGCCTAGGACCATGCTCCTGGTACTTCTATTCCACATCACTGAGGCACTCTGGGAGTAGGAGGAGTCCCCCTGGGCCGATCACTGTTTTCTTTTGTTTGCCATTGTTCAAATCCTCCTGTGGGTGGCAGTATAACCCGTCAGTCCTGAATTCCTGTGTCCATCAAAGAACTTTACTGGAAGTACTGCACAGACCCCAGGGCTGGGTCCGGGATGGGAGGTAGGTGTCTCCATTGTTTGGGTCCCTTTAAGGGAGATGACAAAAGACGGGTACTCTGGGATTGTCACCCGAGCAGGGTGAGGGTTTCTGGGTTGATCCGATAGAAAGGGAAAACTCATCTACAGTTTTTGCAGGATTATTAAATCCTGAGTTGGACCCAGAAATTCAGAGGCTCTGAGATATTGTTTGGGGTGGATAAGAGCCTCCAACACTGACTACGGGTGCTCTGGCCCTGAAAGGGTTAACCCTCCAGTGAGAGAGGGTGGAAAAGGGCAGGAAGTGGGCAGTAGAAGTCCATGAGAAGTGATGTGGAGGACAGACTTGTGAGGAAGAGCCGCTCATTGATGAGCTGTGCCCACCTTTTCTGGAGACCCCCTACAGTGTGTGGGGACTTTACACCCCGGGTAAGGGACAAGTTGTACTGGTGGTGAGCCAACGTTTTACTTTCTTCCAGAGTTTATAGACTGAATGTTGAAGAAAAGCTATTTTTTGTTTGTCGTTCTGGAAAAATAAGACTCTTTGTTTGGCTGGTGATCTGGAATCCCAGAAAATGACAACTGGTGGAGGATGCGGGCAAGCTAGCCAGGAACGGCATATGGAATCAAAAGGCTGACAGTGAAGGGGCTGGTGCCATAATGTATGTTCTGGTACCAGTCCCAGTACAGAGAGGAACCCATAATCCCTCAAACGATCGGTCATATCTGTAATATACAGGGCACACACACACCACACAACCAGTCCCAGTACAGAGAGGAACCCATAATCCCTCGTACGATCGGTCATATCTGTAATATACACGGCACACACCACACAACCAGTCCTAATACAGAGAGGAACCCATAATCCCTCGTACGATCGGTCATATCTGTAATATACACGGCACACACCACACAACCAATCCCAGTACAGAGAGGAACCCATAATTCCTCGTACGATCGGAACCATATTCCTCGTACGATCGGTCATATCTGTAATATACACGGCACACACCACACAACCAATCCCAGTACAGAGAGGAACCCATAATCCCTCGTACGATCGGTCATATCTGTAATATACACGGCACACACACACCACACAACCAGTCCTAATACAGAGAGGAACCCATAATCCCTCGTACGATCGGTCATATCTGTAATATACACGGCACACACACCACACAACCAGTCCTAATACAGAGAGGAACCCATAATCCCTCGTACGATCGGTCATATCTGTAATATACACGGCACACACCAGACAACCAGTCCCAGTACAGAGAGGAACCCATAATCCCTCGTACGATCGGTCATATCTGTAATTTACACGGCACACACCACACAACCAGTCCTAATACAGAGAGGAACCCATAATCCCTCGTACGATCGGTCATATCTGTAATATACACGGCACACACCAGACAACCAGTCCCAGTACAGAGAGGAACCCATAATCCCTCGTACGATCGGTCATATCTGTAATTTACACGGCACACACCACACAACCAGTCCTAATACAGAGAGGAACCCATAATCCCTCGTACGATCGGTCATATCTGTAATATACACGGCACACACACACCACACAACCAGTCCTAATACAGAGAGGAACCCATAATCCCTCGTACGATCGGTCATATCTGTAATATACACGGCACACACCACACAACCAGTCCTAATACAGAGAGGAACCCATAATCCCTCGTACGATCGGTCATATCTGTAATATACACGGCACACACCAGACAACCAGTCCCAGTACAGAGAGGAACCCATAATCCCTCGTACGATCGGTCATATCTGTAATTTACACGGCACACACCACACAACCAGTCCTAATACAGAGAGGAACCCATAATCCCTCGTACGATCGGTCATATCTGTAATATACACGGCACACACCACACAACCAGTCCCAGTACAGAGAGGAACCCATAATCCCTCGTACGATCGGTCATATCTGTAATATACACGGCACACACCACACAACCAGTCCTAATACAGAGAGGAACCCATAATCCCTCGTACGATCGGTCATATCTGTAATATACACGGCACACACCACACAACCAGTCCTAATACAGAGAGGAACCCATAATCCCTCGTACGATCGGTCATATCTGTAATATACACGGCACACACCACACAACCAGTCCCAGTACAGAGAGGAACCCATAATCCCTCGTACGATCGGTCATATCTGTAATATACACGGCACACACCACACAACCAGCTTACCTTTCTCCTCAGTCGCACTTTTTGACACCTTCTCATTCTGCAGGTCATGGAATCTGACGGGGACGTAGAGCGGCTCACTCTGGAAGGAAGGACACAAATTATTCTCCGGTGGTCAGACATTGGCGGGCGATCGTTGGAAGCCATACACCAGAATTGAGGGTCCGGTGAGGATGGTCAGACATTGGCGGGCGATCGTTGGAAGCCATACACCAGAATTGAGGGTCCGGTGAGGATGGTCAGACATTGGCGGGCGATCGTTGGAAGCCATACACCAGAATTGAGGGTCCGGGGTCTTCCTTGGGTCGGTCTATGTGAGGACTCTACTGAGGGAGAACAATCCACTTCCCACATACAGAGAAGGTCACACCTCAGTACACCATGTGACTGAACGTTTGTTGTACCCCGAACCAACGCACCATTATGGCTCCTAATATGCTGCCACAACGTCCTCCACTCTTCTAGGAGGGTGTAAGGATCGTTCTTGGATTTGTCCAATTTGTGAGGTCAGGTACTGATGTTGGATGAGAAAACCTGACTCACCATTGGAGTTCCAATTCATAACAAAGGCGATCAGTAGGGATGAGGTCAGGCGATCAGTATGGATGAGGTCAGGTGATCAGTAGGGATGAGGTCAGGTGATCAGTAGGGATGAGGTCAGGTGATCAGTAGGGATGAGGTCAGGCGATCAGTAGGGATGAGGTCAGGCGATCAGTAGGGAGGAGGTCAGGTGATCAGTAGGGATGAGGTCAGGTGATCAGTAGGGATGAGGTCAGGCGATCAGTAGGGATGAGGTCAGGGGATCAGTAGGGATGAGGTCAGGCGATCAGTAGGGATGAGGTCAGGCGATCAGTAGGGATGAGGTCAGGCGATCAGTAGGGATGAGGTCAGGGGATCAGTAGGGATGAGATCAGGTGATCAGTAGGGATGAGGTCAGGCGATCAGTAGGGATGAGGTCAGGGGATCAGTAGGGATGAGGTCAGGCGATCAGTAGGGATGAGGTCAGGCGATCAGTAGGGATGAGGTCAGGCGATCAGTAGGGATGAGGTCAGGCGATCAGTAGGGATGAGGTCAGGCGATCAGTAGGGATGAGGTCAGGGGATCAGTACACATCTGGTCCTATAAGGGGGTCTCTATACATGTCCAGCCTATGGGGGGGAGGGACCTCCCTCACTAACAGAACAGATTGGGGTGTCACTGCTGTAATCTGGAAGAATCTGGGAATAATAAGAATATAAACCCCAAAAACAACATCAGACAATTCTCTGGTGACAACCTGTGAATGAGAAGACAATTCGCTCTCACCAGAGTGTGACTCCCCGCCGTCTCCAACGCACAACCCGCAAAATAGCTCTCAGCATCCGCAAACTGAGGAGGAAATAAGAGAAATGACATCATCACCCAACACTTCACTATGACATCACCCGACACTTCACTATGACATCATCACCCGCCACTTCACTATGACATCATCACCCGACACTTCACTATGACATCATCACCCGCCACTTCACTATGACATCATCACCCGACACTTCACTATGACATCATCACCCGACACTTCACTATGACCACAACTTAGATATCATACATCCCGTGTATTCTGAGATTACACTGAGTGTCCGGTGTATACTATCTCTGTGTATTCTCTGTATAGTGATGTCAGTCTATACATATCATACATCTTGTGTATTCTGAGGTTGGTCCCATCACATGACACTCACCAATGTCGTTCGTTTCCCCTGCAGACGTTTCGTACATTGCTGTCTCCAGGGACGCCACACTATAAATCCGAGGAGGTACAAGACAAACATGGACGTCTTTGCAAAGGTGCTGAAAAACGGTTTATCGAACTCCTGAAATATGTACTGAAAGAGAGAGAAGAGCCGTGAGATCTCATAGGGTTCACCTAAAGCCTGACCAGGACACCTTCCTCACACCTCCTGATGGGTATAGGCCGGGTATACTGGCCAGGATTAGGCTGGGTGGTGGCAAGGTTTGGTGGTCATTTAGGCCGGGTATGGGTCAGGTGTGGTGGCCAGATGTAGCCTGAATTCCGGGTACAGACCGGGTGTAGTGGGAAGGTTTAGGATATAGGTTGGATATGATAGGCTGGTATAGGCTGGTGGGGGTATGGTAACCAGCTGTAGGCCGGGTAAAGCCCAAGTATGGTGGTCAGTCGGGTATACTGGGTAGGTATAGGCCAGTTATTGGTCAGGTAAGGTGACCAATCCCAATCCACTCACTGAGGTCAGTTCAGATGAAGCCACCCAGATGATGTCCACCAGGAGGAGGAGGAGAATCCCCAACACCAGACGCCTCCGCTGAGGACTTGTAGTACCAGAACCGACCACTCGATTCATTCCACCGTCCAGACCCAACGATACCTGACAACAAAACATACAATGACTGACAGCATGCAACCCCAACTGACCATCAACTGCCACCCATCACCCAGTCTACAAACACCATATAACCCTGTGGTGGCGGCCCATTCCCGTAACATTCTTTATTGCAACTTTCCAATTCTTAGAATTATTGGATACATTCATTTTCTTCTTCCTTTATTTTCACCTATTGATCCTGCCAGTAACCTAGTGGTGACTCTCACTTCTCCGCTCTATCTATAGGGAAACAACGTAACCACCCTTGGACTGCAGCATTGTCATCCTGTGAGGAGGACAATGTTGTGTGGAGTAGTAGATGGAGGAGGACCTGTGGGGAGGACAATGTTGGGTGGAGTAGTAGATGGTGGAGGACAATGTTGGGTGGAGTAGTAGATGGAGGAGGACCTGTGGGGAGGGTAGTGTTGGGTGGAGTAATAGATGGAGAACAATGTTGGGTGGAGTAGTAGATGGATGAGGACCTGTGGGGAGGACAGTGTTGGGTGGAGTAGTAGATGGAAGAGGACAATGTTGGGTGGAGTAGTAGATGGCTGAGGACCTGTGGGGAGGGTAGTGTTGGCTGGAGTATTAGATAGAGGATGGTAGTGTTGGGTGGAGTAGTAGATGGAGGAGGACAATGTTGGGTGGAGTAGTAGATGGAGGGGGATAATGTTGGGTGGAATAGATGAATGAGCGACCTGTGTGGAGGACAATGTTGGGTGGAGTAGTAGATGGATGAGGACCTGTGGTGAGGGTAGTGTTGGTTTGAGTAGTAGATGGAGGACAATGTTGGGTGGAGTAGTAGATGAATGAGGAGCTGTGGGGAGGACAATGTTGGGTGGAGTAGAAGATGGAGAGGACCTGTGGGGAGGACAATGTTGGGTGGAGTAGTAGATGGAGGAGGACCTGTGGGGAGGATAATGTTGTGTGGAGTAGTAAATGGAGGAGGACAATGTTGGGTGGAGTAGTACATGGAGGAGGACAATGTTGGGTGGAGTAGTACATGGAGGAGGACCTGTGAGGAGGACAATGTTGGGTGGAGTAGTAGATGGAGAAGGACAATGTTGGGTGGAGTAGTAGATGGAGGAAGACCTGTGAGGAGGACAATGTTGGGTGGAGTAGTAGATGGATGAGGACCTGTGAGGGGGACAATGTTGGGTGGAGGAGTAGTAGATGGAGGAGGACCTGTGAGGAGGACAATGTTGGGTGGAGTAGCACATGGAGAATGACAATGTTGGATGGAGGAGGGCCTGTGGGGAGGGCAGTGTTGGGTGGAGTAGTAGATGGAGGAGGACAATGTTGGGTGGAGTAGTAGATGAATGAGGGACCTGTGAGTAGGACAATGTTGGGTGGAGTAGTAGATGGAGGAGGACCTGTGAGGAGGACAGTGTTGGGTGGAGGAGTAGATGGAGGAGGACAATGTTGGGTGGAGTAGTAGATGGAGGAGGGCCTGTGGGGAGGACAATGTTAGGTGAAGTAGTAGATGGAGGAGGACAATGTTGGGTGGAGTAGTAGATGGAGGAGGACAATGTTGGGTGGGGTAGTAGATGGAGGAGGACAATGTTGGGTGGGGTAGTAGATGGAGGAGGACAATGTTGGGTGGGGTAGTAGATGGAGGAGGACAATGTTGGGTGGGGTAGTAGATGGAGGAGGACAATGTTGGGTGGGGTAGTAGATGGAGGAGGACAATGTTGGGTGGAGTAGTAGATGGAGGAGGACAATGTTGGGTGGAGTAGTAGATGGAGGAGGACCTGTGAGGAGGACAATGTTGGGTGGAGTAGTAGATGGAGGAGGACAATGTTGGGTGGGGTAGTAGATGGAGGACCTGTGGGGAGGACAATGTTGGGTGGAGTAGTGAATGGATGAGGACCTGTGGGGAGGACAATGTTGGGTGGAGTAGTACATGGAGGAGGACCTGTGGGGAGGACAATGTTGGGTTGAGTAGTACATGGAGGAGGACCTGTGAGGAGGACAATGTTGGGTGGAGTAGTAGATAGAGGAGGACCTGTGAGGAGGACAATGTTGGGTGGAGTAGTAGATAGATGAGGACCTGTGGGGAGGACAATGTTGGGTGGAGTAGTACATGGAGGAGGACAATGTTGGGTGGAGTAGTACATGGAGGAGGACCTGTGAGGAGGACAATGTTGGGTGGAGTAGTAGATAGATGAGGACCTGTGGGGAGGACAATGTTGGGTGGAGTAGTAGATGGAGGAGGACCTGTGAGGACAAAGTTGGGTGGAGTAGTAGATGGAGGAGGACCTGTGGGGAGGACAATGTTGGGTGAAGTAGTAGATGGATGAGGACCTGTGGGGAGGACAATGTTGGGTGGAGTAGTACATGGAGGAGGACAATGTTGAGTGGAGTAGTAGACGGAGGAGGACCTGTGAGGAGGACAATGTTGGGTGGAGTAGTAGATTGAGAAGGACAATGTTGGGTGGAGTAGTAGATGAATGAGGACCTGTGGGGAGGACAATGTTGGGTGGAGTAGTAGATGGAGGAGGACCTGTGAGGACAATGTTGGGTGGAGTAGTAGATGGAGGAGGGCCTGTGGGGAGGACAATGTTGGGTGGAGTAGTAGATGGAGGAGGACAATGTTGGGTGGAGTAGTAGATGGAGGAGGACCTGTGGGGAGGACAATGTTGGGTGGAGTAGTAGATGGATGAGGACCTGTGGTGAGGGTAGTGTTGGTTTGAGTAGTAGATGGAGGACAATGTTGGGTGGAGTAGTAGATGAATGAGGAGCTGTGGGGAGGACAATGGTGGGTGGAGTAGAAGATGGGGAGGACCTGTGGGGAGGACAATGTTGGGTGGAGTAGTAGATGGAGGAAGACCTGTGAGGACAAAAGTTGTGTGGAGTAGTAGATGGAGGAGGACCTGTGGGGAGGATAATGTTGTGTGGAGTAGTAAATGGAGGAGGACAATGTTGGGTGGAGTAGTACATGGAGGAGGACCTGTGAGGAGGACAATGTTGGGTGGAGTAGTAGATGGAGGAGGACCTGTGAGGAGGAAAATGTTGGGTGGAGTAGTAGATGGAGGAAGACCTGTGAGGAGGGCAGTGTTGGGTGGAGTAGTAGATGGAGGAGGACAATGTTGGGTGGAGTAGTAGATGAATGAGGGACCTGTGAGTAGGACAATGTTGGGTGGAGTAGTAGATGGAGGTGGACCTGTGGGGAGGATAATGTTGTGGGGAGTAGTAAATGGAGGAGGACAATGTTGGGTGGAGTAGTACATGGAGGAGGACCTGTGAGGAGGACAATGTTGGGTGGAGTAGTAGATGGAGGAGGACCTGTGAGGAGGAAAATGTTGGGTGGAGTAGTAGATGGAGAAGGACAATGTTGGGTGGAGTAGTAGATGGAGGAGGACCTGTGAGGAGGAAAATGTTGGGTGGAGTAGTAGATGGAGAAGGACAATGTTGGGTGGAGTAGTAGATGGAGGAAGACCTGTGAGGAGGGCAGTGTTGGGTGGAGTAGTAGATGGAGGAGGACAATGTTGGGTGGAGTAGTAGATGAATGAGGGACCTGTGAGTAGGACAATGTTGGGTGGAGTAGTAGATGGAGGTGGACCTGTGCGGAGGACAATGTTGGGTGGAGTAGAAGATGGGGAGGACCTGTGAGGAGGACAATGTTGGGTGGAGTAGTACATGGAGAAGGACAATGTTGGGTGGAGTAGTAGATGGAGGAGGGCCTGTGGGGACAATGTTGGGTGGAGTAGTAGATGAATGAGGACCTGTGGGGAGGACAATGTTGGGTGGAGTAGTAGATGGAGGAGGACCTGTGAGGACAATGTTGGGTGGAGTAGTAGATGGAGGAGGAGCTGTGGGGAGGACAATGTTGGGTGGAGTAGTAGATGGATGAGGACCTGTGGTGAGGGTAGTGTTGGTTTGAGTAGTAGATGGAGGACAATGTTGGGTGGAGTAGTAGATGAATGAGGAGCTGTGGGGAGGACAATGTTGGGTGGAGTAGAAGATGGAGGAGGACCTGTGAGGACAAAAGTTGGGTGGAGTAGTAGATGGAGGAGGACCTGTGAGGAGGACAATGTTGGGTGGAGTAGTAGATGGAGGAGGACAATGTTGGGTGGAGTAGTAGATGGAGGAGGACAATGTTGGGTGGAGTAGTAGATGGAGGAGGACAATGTTGGGTGGGGTAGTAGATGGAGGAGGACAATGTTGGGTGGAGTAGTAGATGGAGGAGGACCTGTGGGGAGGACAATGTTGGGTGGAGTAGTAGATCGAGGAGGACCTGTGGGGAGGACAATGTTGGGTGGAGTAGTAGATGGAGGGGGATAATGTTGGGTGGAATAGATGAATGAGCGACCTGTGGGGAGGACAATGTTGGGTGGAGTAGTAGATGGATGAGGAGCTGTGGTGAGGGTAGTGTTGGTTTGAGTAGTAGATGGAGGACAATGTTGGGTGGAGTAGTAGATGAATGAGGAGCTGTGGGGAGGACAATGTTGGGTGGAGTAGAAGATGGGGAGGACCTGTGGGGAGGACAATGTTGGGTGGAGTAGTAGATGGAGGAGGACCTGTGAGGACAAAAGTTGGGTGGAGTAGTACATGGAGGAGGACCTGTGAGGAGGACAATGTTGGGTGGAGTAGTAGATGGAGAAGGACAATGTTGGGTGGAGTAGTAGATGGAGGAAGACCCGTGAGGAGGACAATGTTGGGTGGAGTAGTAGATGGAGGAGGACCTGTGAGGAGGACAATGTTGGGTGGAGTAGTAGATGGAGGAAGACCTGTGATGGGGACAATGTTGGGTGGAGTAGTAGATGGAGGAGGACAATGTTGGGTGGAGTAGTACATGGAGAAGGACAATGTTGGATGGAGGAGGGCCTGTGGGGAGGGCAGTGTTGGGTGGAGTAGTAGATGGAGGAGGACAATGTTGGGTGGAGTAGTAGATGAATGAGGGACCTGTGAGTAGGACAATGTTGGGTGGAGGAGTAGATGGAGGAGGACCTGTGAGTAAGACAATGTTGGGTGGAGTAGTAGATGGAGGAGGACCTGTGAGGAGGACAATGTTGGGTGGAGTAGTAGATGGAGGAGGGCCTGTGGGGAGGACAATGTTAAGTGGAGTAGTAGATGGAGGAGGACAATGGTGGGTGGAGTTGTAGATGGAGGACAATGTTGGGTGGAGTAGTAGATGGAGGAGGACCTGTGGGGAGGACAATGTTGGGTGGAGTAGTAGATGGAGGACAATGTTGGGTGGGGTAGTAGATGGAGGACAATGTTGGGTGGAGTAGTAGATGGAGGAGGACCTGTGGGGAGAACAATGTTGGGTGGAGTAGTAGATGGAGGAGGACATGTGGGGAGGACAATGTTGGGTGGAGTAGTAGATGGATGAGGACCTGTGAGGACGACAATGTTGGGTGGAGTAGTAGATGGAGGAGGACAATGTTGGGTGGGGTAGTAGATGGAGGAGGACCTGTGAGGAGGACAATGTTGGGTGGAGTAGTAGATGGATGAGGACCTGTGAGGAGGACAATGTTGGGTGGAGTAGTAGATGGAGGAGGACAATGTTGGGTGGAGTAGTAAATGGAGGAGGACCTGTGAGGAGGACAATGTTGGGTGGAGTAGTAGATGGATGAGGACCTGTGAGGAGGACAATGTTGGGTGGAGTAGTACATGGAGGAGGACCTGTGAGGAGGACAATGTTGGGTGGAGTAGTAGATGGATGAGGACCTGTGAGGAGGACAATGTTGGGTGGAGTAGTAGATGGAGGAGGACAATGTTGGGTGGAGTAGTAGATGGAGGAGGACAATGTTGGGTGGAGTAGTAGATGGAGGAGGACAATGTTGGGTGGGGTAGTAGATGGAGGAGGACAATGTTGGGTGGAGTAGTAGATGGAGGAGGACCTGTGGGGAGGACAATGTTGGGTGGAGTAGTAGATCGAGGAGGACCTGTGGGGAGGACAATGTTGGGTGGAGTAGTAGATGGAGGGGGATAATGTTGGGTGGAATAGATGAATGAGCGACCTGTGGGGAGGACAATGTTGGGTGGAGTAGTAGATGGATGAGGAGCTGTGGTGAGGGTAGTGTTGGTTTGAGTAGTAGATGGAGGACAATGTTGGGTGGAGTAGTAGATGAATGAGGAGCTGTGGGGAGGACAATGTTGGGTGGAGTAGAAGATGGGGAGGACCTGTGGGGAGGACAATGTTGGGTGGAGTAGTAGATGGAGGAGGACCTGTGAGGACAAAAGTTGGGTGGAGTAGTACATGGAGGAGGACCTGTGAGGAGGACAATGTTGGGTGGAGTAGTAGATGGAGAAGGACAATGTTGGGTGGAGTAGTAGATGGAGGAAGACCCGTGAGGAGGACAATGTTGGGTGGAGTAGTAGATGGAGGAGGACCTGTGAGGAGGACAATGTTGGGTGGAGTAGTAGATGGAGAAGGACAATGTTGGGTGGAGTAGTAGATGGAGGAAGACCTGTGATGGGGACAATGTTGGGTGGAGTAGTAGATGGAGGAGGACAATGTTGGGTGGAGTAGTACATGGAGAAGGACAATGTTGGATGGAGGAGGGCCTGTGGGGAGGGCAGTGTTGGGTGGAGTAGTAGATGGAGGAGGACAATGTTGGGTGGAGTAGTAGATGAATGAGGGACCTGTGAGTAGGACAATGTTGGGTGGAGGAGTAGATGGAGGAGGACCTGTGAGTAAGACAATGTTGGGTGGAGTAGTAGATGGAGGAGGACCTGTGAGGAGGACAATGTTGGGTGGAGTAGTAGATGGAGGAGGGCCTGTGGGGAGGACAATGTTAAGTGGAGTAGTAGATGGAGGAGGACAATGGTGGGTGGAGTTGTAGATGGAGGACAATGTTGGGTGGAGTAGTAGATGGAGGAGGACCTGTGGGGAGGACAATGTTGGGTGGAGTAGTAGATGGAGGACAATGTTGGGTGGGGTAGTAGATGGAGGACAATGTTGGGTGGAGTAGTAGATGGAGGAGGACCTGTGGGGAGAACAATGTTGGGTGGAGTAGTAGATGGAGGAGGACATGTGGGGAGGACAATGTTGGGTGGAGTAGTAGATGGATGAGGACCTGTGAGGACGACAATGTTGGGTGGAGTAGTAGATGGAGGAGGACAATGTTGGGTGGGGTAGTAGATGGAGGAGGACAATGTTGGGTGGGGTAGTAGATGGAGGAGGACAATGTTGGGTGGGGTAGTAGATGGAGGAGGACAATGTTGGGTGGAGTAGTAGATGGAGGAGGACAATGTTGGGTGGAGTAGTAGATGGAGGAGGACAATGTTGGGTGGGGTAGTAGATGGAGGAGGACAATGTTGGGTGGGGTAGTAGATGGAGGAGGACAATGTTGGGTGGGGTAGTAGATGGAGGAGGACAATGTTGGGTGGAGTAGTAGATGGAGGAGGACCTGTGAGGAGGACAATGTTGGGTGGAGTAGTAGATGGAGGAGGACAATGTTGGGTGGGGTAGTAGATGGAGGAGGACAATGTTGGGTGGGGTAGTAGATGGAGGAGGACAATGTTGGGTGGGGTAGTAGATGGAGGAGGACAATGTTGGGTGGAGTAGTAGATGGAGGAGGACAATGTTGGGTGGAGTAGTACATGGAGGAGGACAATGTTGGGTGGAGTAGTACATAGAGGAGGACCTGTGAGGAGGACAATGTTGAGTGGAGTAGTAGATAGAGGAGGACCTGTGAGGAGGACAATGTTGGGTGGAGTAGTAGGTAGATGAGGACCTGTGGGGAGGACAATGTTGGGTGGAGTAGTACATGGAGGAGGACCTGTGAGGAGGACAATGTTGAGTGGAGTAGTAGATGGAGGAGGACCTGTGAGGAGGACAATGTTGGGTGGAGTAGTACATGGAGAAGGACAATGTCGGGTGGAGTAGTAGATGGAGGAGGGCCTGTGGGGACAATGTTGGGTGGAGTAGTAGATGAATGAGGACCTGTGGGGAGGACAATGTTGGGTGGAGTAGTAGATGAATGAGGACCTGTGGGGAGGACAATGTTGGGTGGAGTAGTAGATGGAGGAGGACCTGTGAGGACAATGTTGGGTGGGGTAGTAGATGGAGGAGGACAATGTTGGGTGGAGTAGTAGATGGATGAGGACCTGTGGTGAGGGTAGTGTTGGTTTGAGTAGTAGATGGAGGACAATGTTGGATGGAGTAGTAGATGAATGAGGAGCTGTGGGGAGGACAATGTTGGGTGGAGTAGAAGATGGGGAGGACCTGTGGGGAGGACAATGTTGGGTGGAGTAGTAGATGGAGGAGGACCTGTGAGGACAAAAGTTGGGTGGAGTAGTAGATGGAGGAGGACCTGTGAGGAGGACAATGTTGGGTGGAGTAGTAGATGGAGAAGGACAATGTTGGGTGGAGTAGTAGATGGAGGAGGACCTGTGAGGACAAAAGTTGGGTGGAGTAGTAGATGGAGGAAGACCTGTGAGGAGGACAATGTTGGGTGGAGTAGTAGATGGATGAGGACCTGTGAGGGGGACAATGTTGGGTGGAGTAGTAGATGGAGGACAATGTTGGGTGGAGTAGTACATGGAGAAGGACAATGTTGGGTGGAGTAGTAGATGGAGGAGGACAATGTTGGGTGGAGTAGTAGATGAATGAGGGACCTGTGAGTAGGACAATGTTGGGTGGAGTAGTAGATGGAGGAGGACCTGTGAGGAGGACAGTGTTGGGTGGAGGAGTAGATGGAGGAGGGCCTGTGGGGAGGACAATGTTGGGTGGAGTAGTAGATGGAGGACAATGTTGGGTGGAGTTGTAGATGGAGTAGGACAATGTTGGGTGTAGTAGATGGAGGAGGACCTGTGGGGAGGACAATGTTGGGTGGAGTAGTAGATGGATGAGGACGACAATGTTGGGTGGAGTAGTAGATGGAGGAGGACCTGTGAGGACAAAAGTTGGGTGGAGTAGTACATGGAGGAGGACCTGTGAGGAGGACAATGTTGGGTGGAGTAGTAGATGGAGAAGGACAATGTTGGGTGGAGTAGTAGATGGAGGAAGACCCGTGAGGAGGACAATGTTGGGTGGAGTAGTAGATGGAGGAGGACCTGTGAGGAGGACAATGTTGGGTGGAGTAGTAGATGGAGAAGGACAATGTTGGGTGGAGTAGTAGATGGAGGAAGACCTGTGATGGGGACAATGTTGGGTGGAGTAGTAGATGGAGGAGGACAATGTTGGGTGGAGTAGTACATGGAGAAGGACAATGTTGGATGGAGGAGGGCCTGTGGGGAGGGCAGTGTTGGGTGGAGTAGTAGATGGAGGAGGACAATGTTGGGTGGAGTAGTAGATGAATGAGGGACCTGTGAGTAGGACAATGTTGGGTGGAGGAGTAGATGGAGGAGGACCTGTGAGTAAGACAATGTTGGGTGGAGTAGTAGATGGAGGAGGACCTGTGAGGAGGACAATGTTGGGTGGAGTAGTAGATGGAGGAGGGCCTGTGGGGAGGACAATGTTAAGTGGAGTAGTAGATGGAGGAGGACAATGGTGGGTGGAGTTGTAGATGGAGGACAATGTTGGGTGGAGTAGTAGATGGAGGAGGACCTGTGGGGAGGACAATGTTGGGTGGAGTAGTAGATGGAGGACAATGTTGGGTGGGGTAGTAGATGGAGGACAATGTTGGGTGGAGTAGTAGATGGAGGAGGACCTGTGGGGAGAACAATGTTGGGTGGAGTAGTAGATGGAGGAGGACATGTGGGGAGGACAATGTTGGGTGGAGTAGTAGATGGATGAGGACCTGTGAGGACGACAATGTTGGGTGGAGTAGTAGATGGAGGAGGACAATGTTGGGTGGGGTAGTAGATGGAGGAGGACAATGTTGGGTGGGGTAGTAGATGGAGGAGGACAATGTTGGGTGGGGTAGTAGATGGAGGAGGACAATGTTGGGTGGAGTAGTAGATGGAGGAGGACAATGTTGGGTGGAGTAGTAGATGGAGGAGGACAATGTTGGGTGGGGTAGTAGATGGAGGAGGACAATGTTGGGTGGGGTAGTAGATGGAGGAGGACAATGTTGGGTGGGGTAGTAGATGGAGGAGGACAATGTTGGGTGGAGTAGTAGATGGAGGAGGACCTGTGAGGAGGACAATGTTGGGTGGAGTAGTAGATGGAGGAGGACAATGTTGGGTGGGGTAGTAGATGGAGGAGGACAATGTTGGGTGGGGTAGTAGATGGAGGAGGACAATGTTGGGTGGGGTAGTAGATGGAGGAGGACAATGTTGGGTGGAGTAGTAGATGGAGGAGGACAATGTTGGGTGGAGTAGTACATGGAGGAGGACAATGTTGGGTGGAGTAGTACATAGAGGAGGACCTGTGAGGAGGACAATGTTGAGTGGAGTAGTAGATAGAGGAGGACCTGTGAGGAGGACAATGTTGGGTGGAGTAGTAGGTAGATGAGGACCTGTGGGGAGGACAATGTTGGGTGGAGTAGTACATGGAGGAGGACCTGTGAGGAGGACAATGTTGAGTGGAGTAGTAGATGGAGGAGGACCTGTGAGGAGGACAATGTTGGGTGGAGTAGTACATGGAGAAGGACAATGTCGGGTGGAGTAGTAGATGGAGGAGGGCCTGTGGGGACAATGTTGGGTGGAGTAGTAGATGAATGAGGACCTGTGGGGAGGACAATGTTGGGTGGAGTAGTAGATGAATGAGGACCTGTGGGGAGGACAATGTTGGGTGGAGTAGTAGATGGAGGAGGACCTGTGAGGACAATGTTGGGTGGGGTAGTAGATGGAGGAGGACAATGTTGGGTGGAGTAGTAGATGGATGAGGACCTGTGGTGAGGGTAGTGTTGGTTTGAGTAGTAGATGGAGGACAATGTTGGATGGAGTAGTAGATGAATGAGGAGCTGTGGGGAGGACAATGTTGGGTGGAGTAGAAGATGGGGAGGACCTGTGGGGAGGACAATGTTGGGTGGAGTAGTAGATGGAGGAGGACCTGTGAGGACAAAAGTTGGGTGGAGTAGTAGATGGAGGAGGACCTGTGAGGAGGACAATGTTGGGTGGAGTAGTAGATGGAGAAGGACAATGTTGGGTGGAGTAGTAGATGGAGGAGGACCTGTGAGGACAAAAGTTGGGTGGAGTAGTAGATGGAGGAAGACCTGTGAGGAGGACAATGTTGGGTGGAGTAGTAGATGGATGAGGACCTGTGAGGGGGACAATGTTGGGTGGAGTAGTAGATGGAGGACAATGTTGGGTGGAGTAGTACATGGAGAAGGACAATGTTGGGTGGAGTAGTAGATGGAGGAGGACAATGTTGGGTGGAGTAGTAGATGAATGAGGGACCTGTGAGTAGGACAATGTTGGGTGGAGTAGTAGATGGAGGAGGACCTGTGAGGAGGACAGTGTTGGGTGGAGGAGTAGATGGAGGAGGGCCTGTGGGGAGGACAATGTTGGGTGGAGTAGTAGATGGAGGACAATGTTGGGTGGAGTTGTAGATGGAGTAGGACAATGTTGGGTGTAGTAGATGGAGGAGGACCTGTGGGGAGGACAATGTTGGGTGGAGTAGTAGATGGATGAGGACGACAATGTTGGGTGGAGTAGTAGATGGAGGAGGACAATGTTGGGTGGGGTAGTAGATGGGGGAGGACAATGTTGGGTGGGGTAGTAGATGGAGGAGGACAATGTTGGGTGGAGTAGTAGATGGAGGACTACAATGTTGGGTGGGGTAGTAGATGGAGGAGGACAATGTTGGGTGGGGTAGTAGATGGAGGAGGACAATGTTGGGTGGAGTAGTAGATGGAGGAGGACCTGTGGGGAGGACAATGTTGGGTGGAGTAGTAGATGGAGGAGGACAATGTTGGGTGGGGTAGTAGATGGAGGAGGACAATGATGGGTGGGGTAGTAGATGGAGGAGGACAATGTTGGGTGGGGTAGTAGATGGAGGAGGACAATGTTGGGTGGAGTAGTAGATGGAGGAGGACCTGTGGGGAGGACAATGTTGGGTGGAGTAGTAGATGGAGGAGGACAATGTTGGGTGGGGTAGTAGATGGAGGAGGACCATGTTGGGTGGAGTAGTAGATGGAGGAGGACAATGTTGGGTGGGGTAGTAGATGGAGGAGGACAATGTTGGGTGGAGTAGTAGATGGAGGAGGACCTGTGGGGAGAACAATGTTGGGTGGAGTAGTAGATGGAGGAGGACCTGTGGGGAGGACAATGTTGGGTGGAGTAGTAGATGGAGGAGGACCTGTGGGGAGGACAATGTTGGGTGGAGTAGTAAATGGAGGAGGACCTGTGGGGAGGACAATGTTGGGTGGAGTAGTAGATCGAGGAGGACCTGTGGGGAGAACAATGTTGGGTGGAGTAGTAGATGGAGGAGGACCTGTGGGGAGGACAATGTTGCGTGGAGTAGTAGATGGATGAGGACATGTGGGGAGGACAATGTTGGGTGGAGTAGTACATGGAGGAGGACAATGTTGGGTGGAGTAGTAGATAGATGAGGACCTGTGGGGAGGACAAAGTTGGGTGGAGTAGTAGATGGAGGAGGACCTGTGGGGAGGACAATGTTGGGTGGAGTAGTAGATGGATGAGGACCTGTGGGGAGGACAATGTTGGGTGGAGTAGTAGATTGAGAAGGACAATGTTGGGTGGAGTAGTAGATGGAGGAAGAGCTGTGAGGAGGACAATGTTGGGTGGAGTAGTAGATGGATGAGGACCTGTGAGGGGGACAATGTTGGGTGGAGTAGTAGATGGAGGAGGACCTGTGGGGAGGACAATGTTGGGTGGAGTAGTAGATGGGAGGATGACAATGTTGGGTGGAGTAGTAGATGGAGGAGGACCTGTGGGGAGGACAATGTTGGGTGGAGTAGTACATGAAGAAGGACAATGTTGGGTGGAGTAGTAGATGGAGGAGGGCCTGTGGGGACAATGTTGGGTGGAGTAGTAGATGAATGAGGACCTGTGGGGAGGACAATGTTGGGTGGAGTAGTAGATGGAGGAGGGCCTGTGGGGAGGACAATGTTGGGTGGAGTAGTAGATGGAGGAGGACCTGTGGGGAGGACAATGTTGGGTGGAGTAGTAGATGGAGGAGGACCTGTGGGGAGGACAATGTTGGGTGGAGTAGTAGATGGAGGAGGGCCTGTGGGGAGGACAATGTTGGGTGGAGTAGTAGATGAATGAGGACCTGTGGGGAGGACAATGTTGGGTGGAGTAGTAGATGGAGGAGGACCTGTGGGGAGGACAATGTTGGGTGGAGTAGTAGATGGAGGAGGACCTGTGAGGAGGACAATGTTGGGTGGAGTAGTAGATGGAGGAGGGCCTGTGGGGAGGACAATGTTGGGTGGAGTAGTAGATGGAGGAAGACCTGTGAGGAGGACAATGTTGGGTGGAGTAGTAGATGGAGGAGGACAATGTTGGGTGGAGTAGTAGATAGATGAGGACCTGTGGGGAGGACAATGTTGGGTGGAGTAGTAGATGGAGGAGGACCTGTGAGGAGGACAATGTTGGGTGGAGTAGTAGATGGAGGACAATGTTGGGTGGAGTAGTAGATAGATGAGGACCTGTGGGGAGGACAATGTTGGGTGGAGTAGTAGATGGAGGAGGACCTGTGAGGAGGACAATGTTGGGTGGAGTAGTAGATGGATGAGGACCTGTGAAGAGGACAATGTTGGGTGGAGTAGTAGATGGATGAGGACCTGTGAGGAGGACAATGTTGGGTGGAGTAGTAGATAGATGAGGACCTGTGGGGAGGACAATGTTGGGTGGAGTAGTAGATGGAGGAGGACAATGTTGGGTGGAGTAGTAGATAGATGAGGACAATGTTGGGTGGAGTAGTAGATGGAGGAGGACAATGTTGGGTGGAGTAGTAGATAGATGAGGACCTGTGGGGAGGACAATGTTGGGTGGAGTAGTAGATGGAGGACAATGTTGGGTGGAGTAGTAGATGGAGAAGGACCTGTGGGGAGGACAATGTTGGGTGGAGTAGTAGATGGAGGAGGACAATGTTGGGTGGAGTAGTAGATAGATGAGGACCTGTGAGGGGGACAATGTTGGGTGGAGTAGTAGATGGAGGAGGACCTGTGGGGAGGACAATGTTGGGTGGAGTAGTAGATGGAGGAGGACAATGTTGGGTGGAGTAGTAGATAGATGAGGACCTGTGAGGGGGACAATGTTGGGTGGAGTAGTAGATAGATGAGGACCTGTGAGGGGGACAATGTTGGGTGGAGTAGTAGATAGATGAGGACCTGTGAGGGGGACAATGTTGGGTGGAGTAGTAGATGGAGGAGGACCTGTGGGGAGGACAATGTTGGGTGGAGTAGTAGATGAATGAGGACCTGTGGGGAGGACAATGTTGGGTGGAGTAGTAGATGGAGGAGGACCTGTGAGGGGGACAATGTTGGGTGGAGTAGTAGATGGAGGAGGACCTGTGAGGAGGACAATGTTGGGTGGAGTGGTAGATGGATGAGGACCTGTGAGGAGGACAATGTTGGGTGGAGTAGTAGATAGATGAGGACCTGTGGGGAGGACAATGTTGGGTGGAGTAGTAGATGGAGGACAATGTTGGGTGGAGTAGTAGATAGATGAGGACCTGTAGGGAGGACAATGTTGGGTGGAGTAGTAGATGGAGGAGGACAATGTTGGGTGGAGTAGTAGATAGATGAGGACAATGTTGGGTGGAGTAGTAGATGGAGGACGACAATGTTGGGTGGAGTAGTAGATAGATGAGGACCTGTGGGGAGGACAATGTTGGGTGGAGTAGTAGATGGAGGACAATGTTGGGTGGAGTAGTAGATGGAGAAGGACCTGTGGGGAGGACAATGTTGGGTGGAGTAGTAGATGGAGGAGGACAATGTTGGGTGGAGTAGTAGATAGATGAGGACCTGTGAGGGGGACAATGTTGGGTGGAGTAGTAGATAGATGAGGACCTGTGAGGGGGACAATGTTGGGTGGAGTAGTAGATAGATGAGGACCTGTGAGGGGGACAATGTTGGGTGGAGTAGTAGATGGAGGAGGACCTGTGAGGGGGACAATGTTGGGTGGAGTAGTAGATGAATGAGGACCTGTGGGGAGGACAATGTTGGGTGGAGTAGTAGATGGAGGAGGACCTGTGAGGGGGACAATGTTGGGTGGAGTAGTAGATAGATGAGGACCTGTGAGGGGGACAATGTTGGGTGGAGTAGTAGATAGATGAGGACCTGTGAGGGGGACAATGTTGGGTGGAGTAGTAGATGGAGGAGGACCTGTGAGGGGGACAATGTTGGGTGGAGTAGTAGATGAATGAGGACCTGTGGGGAGGACAATGTTGGGTGGAGTAGTAGATGGAGGAGGACCTGTGAGGGGGACAATGTTGGGTGGAGTAGTAGATGGAGGAGGACCTGTGAGGAGGACAATGTTGGGTGGAGTGGTAGATGGATGAGGACCTGTGAGGAGGACAATGTTGGGTGGAGTAGTAGATAGATGAGGACCTGTGGGGAGGACAATGTTGGGTGGAGTAGTAGATGGAGGACAATGTTGGGTGGAGTAGTAGATAGATGAGGACCTGTAGGGAGGACAATGTTGGGTGGAGTAGTAGATGGAGGAGGACAATGTTGGGTGGAGTAGTAGATAGATGAGGACAATGTTGGGTGGAGTAGTAGATGGAGGACGACAATGTTGGGTGGAGTAGTAGATAGATGAGGACCTGTGGGGAGGACAATGTTGGGTGGAGTAGTAGATGGAGGACAATGTTGGGTGGAGTAGTAGATGGAGAAGGACCTGTGGGGAGGACAATGTTGGGTGGAGTAGTAGATGGAGGAGGACAATGTTGGGTGGAGTAGTAGATAGATGAGGACCTGTGAGGGGGACAATGTTGGGTGGAGTAGTAGATAGATGAGGACCTGTGAGGGGGACAATGTTGGGTGGAGTAGTAGATAGATGAGGACCTGTGAGGGGGACAATGTTGGGTGGAGTAGTAGATGGAGGAGGACCTGTGAGGGGGACAATGTTGGGTGGAGTAGTAGATGAATGAGGACCTGTGGGGAGGACAATGTTGGGTGGAGTAGTAGATGGAGGAGGACCTGTGAGGGGGACAATGTTGGGTGGAGTAGTAGATAGATGAGGACCTGTGAGGGGGACAATGTTGGGTGGAGTAGTAGATAGATGAGGACCTGTGAGGGGACAATGTTGGGTGGAGTAGTAGATGGAGGAGGACCTGTGAGGGGGACAATGTTGGGTGGAGTAGTAGATGAATGAGGACCTGTGGGGGAGGACAATGTTGGGTGGAGTAGTAGATGGAGGAGGACCTGTGAGGGGGACAATGTTGGGTGGAGTAGTAGATAGATGAGGACCTGTGAGGGGGACAATGTTGGGTGGAGTAGTAGATAGATGAGGACCTGTGAGGGGGACAATGTTGGGTGGAGTAGTAGATGGAGGAGGACCTGTGAGGGGGACAATGTTGGGTGGAGTAGTAGATGAATGAGGACCTGTGGGGAGGACAATGTTGGGTGGAGTAGTAGATGGAGGAGGACCTGTGAGGGGGACAATGTTGGGTGGAGTAGTAGATGGAGGAGGACCTGAGGGAGGACAATGTTGGGTGGAGTGGTAGATGGATGAGGACCTGTGAGGAGGACAATGTTGGGTGGAGTAGTAGATAGATGAGGACCTGTGGGAGGACAATGTTGGGTGGAGTAGTAGATGGAGGACAATGTTGGGTGGAGTAGTAGATAGATGAGGACCTGTAGGGAGGACAATGTTGGGTGGAGTAGTAGATGGAGGAGGAACAATGTTGGGTGGAGTAGTATAGATAGATGAGGACAATGTTGGGTGGAGTAGTAGATGGAGGACGACAATGTTGGGTGGAGTAGTAGATAGATGAGGACCTGTGGGGAGGACAATGTTGGGTGGAGTAGTAGATGGAGGACAATGTTGGGTGGAGTAGTAGATGGAGAAGGACCTGTGGGGAGGACAATGTTGGGTGGAGTAGTAGATGGAGGAGGACAATGTTGGGTGGAGTAGTAGATAGATGAGGACCTGTGAGGGGGACAATGTTGGGTGGAGTAGTAGATAGATGAGGACCTGTGAGGGGGACAATGTTGGGTGGAGTAGTAGATAGATGAGGACCTGTGAGGGGGACAATGTTGGGTGGAGTAGTAGATGGAGGAGGACCTGTGAGGGGGACAATGTTGGGTGGAGTAGTAGATGAATGAGGACCTGTGGGGAGGACAATGTTGGGTGGAGTAGTAGATGGAGGAGGACCTGTGAGGGGGACAATGTTGGGTGGAGTAGTAGATAGATGAGGACCTGTGAGGGGGACAATGTTGGGTGGAGTAGTAGATAGATGAGGACCTGTGAGGGGGACAATGTTGGGTGGAGTAGTAGATGGAGGAGGGACCTGTGAGGGGGACAATGTTGGGTGGAGTAGTAGATGAATGAGGACCTGTGGGGAGGACAATGTTGGGTGGAGTAGTAGATGGAGGAGGACCTGTGAGGGGGACAATGTTGGGTGGAGTAGTGGATTTAGATCTACTTGGACCTTTTATACTGGCGACATTCTCCAATATGGAATGCAGGGACAATACACGGGTGCAGCACATCACAAGGAACGATCGTCATACTCACGGTCTCTGACACAAGAAGGAACGTACCCATTCACAGGCGGTGTTCTGGCGCCCCCAGTGTCCGCACTCTATACCGTCACATGTCTGTCACCTCCGGGGAGATCTGTAGGACATTAGAAGACATGGCTGAGAGGGACAATCACGGGACACAAGATCGCTCTTCATATGTCAGTACACCTGAGATTCCATTTCCCCCGTTGATTTGTAGTGACATGTGATTGGCTGAGTGCAGAGTAGAGCTGCACAATTCTGCCTAAATAAGAATCACGATTTTTTTCTTAGCAGATCGATCCCGATTCTCTCACGATTCTCGCGGTGTAACATCATCTTTCACGTTAAAACCAGAAAATTGGGCTAACTTTACTGTTTCTTGTTATTCATTGAAGTGGCTTTTTTCCCAAAAAATTGCGTTTGAAAGACGGCTGGTCAAATACCGTGTGACATAAAATATTGCAGCAATCGCCATTTTATTCCCCGAGGTCTCTGCTACAATATATAGAATGTTTGGGGGTTCCAAGTAATTTTCTAGCAAAAAATATTGATTTTACCTTAAGAAAGAAATGTCAGAAAATATTTAGACTTTAAGTGGTTAATTTTCCTGCATTTACAGCTTGTTTATAAACTTGGCAGACTGCCGGGATGTTTTCTTTTGACAGCTGAGTGAGCAGATAAGTCTCTCCACTAGGGTTGTCCCGATACCACTTTTTTAGGACACAGTACAAGTACCGATACTTTTTTTCAAGTACTCACCGATACCGATTACCGATACTTTTTTTTAATGTCACGTGACAGTTTTTTTTTTTTTACTATTTTTTTTTTTTGGGGGGGGGGGGGTGAACGTTGTATGTGTGTGTGTTTTTTTTTTTGGTTTTTTTTTACAATTTTTATTTTTTCCAATAATATTTTTTTATTCTTTATTGGTTTTTTTTTTTTTTAATCAGCCCTTTTGGGGGGCTTTGGTGAGATATCAGGGGTCTTAACAGACCTCTGATATCTCCCCCTTGAGACAGAGAAAGAGACAGAGGATAGAGATTCCCCAGTCCCTTTCTCTGCAGCCTCAGCTGCACTGAGAATGAATGGAGAGAACACAGCAGCTTCTCTCCATTCATAAACTGACACATCGTAATCACAGAAGATTACAATGTTTCAGTTATGTGAATGGACAGAGTCAGCTGACTCTCTCCATACACAAAGGAAGGAGGAGGGGGACGGAGGAACGAAGGGGAAGAACGGAGGGGAAAGATAAGAGAGGAATGCAGGGGACTGCGGAGAGGCACAGAGGAAAGGAGGGGGCACGGAGGAGGATGCAGTGACAGTCAGCGGTGAGCGATCACAGCTGTATGTCACTAAAGCTTGTGAAAGCCGCTGGGGGAGAATCTTGTAACTCCCCCACGTGCCGATCACAGCTGTCTTCTAGGTATCGGGGGAAGCATCGGGAGCATTTGCCCGAGTACAAGTACTTGGGCAAATGCTCGGTATCGGTGCCGATACCGATACTAGTATCGGTATCGGGACAACCCTACTCTCCACTTGTTATATGAAAGAATTGGCAAACCTCGGACAGTCTCGTGTTTCATATAGGGATACATTGGTGAGATATTCCCTGCAGGTGAATCTTCCGTGATCTCTGCCTCCTCGTCGTGTCATCTCTGCCTCCCCGTCGTCTCATCTCTGCCTCCTCGTCGTGTCATCTCTGCCTCCCCGTCGTCTCATCTCTGCCTCCCCGTCGTCTCATCTCTGCCTCCCCGTCGTCTCATCTCTGCCTCCCCGTCGTCTCATCTCTGCCTCCCCGTCGTCTCATCTCTGCCTTCCCCGTCGTCTCATCTCTGCCTCCCCGTCGTCTCATCTCTGCCTCCCCGTCGTCTCATCTCTGCCTCCCCGTCGTCTCATCTCTGCTCCCCGTCGTCTCATCTCTGCCTCCCCGTCGTCTCATCTCTGCCTCCCCGTCGTCTCATCTCTGCCTCCCCGTCGTCTCATCTCTGCCTCCCCGTCGTCTCATCTCTGCCTCCCCGTCGTCTCATCTCTGCCTCCCCGTCGTCTCATCTCTGCCTCCCCGTCGTCTCATCTCTGCCTCCCCGTCGTCTCATCTCTGCCTCCCCGTCGTCTCATCTCTGCCTCCCCGTCGTCTCATCTCTGCCTCCTCGTCGTCTCATCTCTGCCTCCTCGTCGCTCATCTCTGCCTCTCCTCCCCGTCGTCTCATCTCTGCCTCCTCGTCGTCTCATCTCTGCCTCCCCGTCGTCTCATCTCTGCCTCCCCGTCGTCTCATCTCTGCCTCCTCGTCGTCTCATCTCTGCCTCCTCGTCGTCTCATCTCTGCCTCCTCGTCGTCTCATCTCTGCCTCCCCGTCGTCTCATCTCTGCCTCCTCGTCATGTCATCTCTGCCTCCTCGTCATCTCTGGGGGTTGGGGTTGTAGGGTTGGGTTGTAGGGTTGGGGGTGGGGTTGTAGGGTTGGGGGTGGGGTATTGTTGGGTTGGGTTGTAGGGTTGGGTTGTAGGGTTGGGGGTGGGGTTGTAGGGTTGGGGGTTGGAGGTGGGGTTGTAGGGATGGGGGTTGGGTTGTAGGGTTGGAGGTGGGGTAGTAGGGTTGGGTTGTAGGGTTGGGGTTGGGTTGTAGGGTTGGGGGTGGGGTTGTAGGGTTGGGTTGTAGGATTGGGGTGGGGTTGTAGGGTTGGGTTGGGGGGTTGGGTTGTAGGGTTGGGTTGTAGGGTGGGGGTTGGGTTGTAGGGTTGGTGGTGGGGTTGTAGGGATGGGGGTGGGGTTGTAGGGTTGGAGGTGGGGTTGTAGGGTTGGAGGTGGGGTTGTAGGGTTGGTTTGTAGGGTTGGGTTGTAGGGTTGGGGGTTGGGTTGTAGGGTTGGGGGTTGGAGGTGGGGTTGTAGGGTTGGGGGTGGGGTTGTAGGGTTGGGGGTGGGGTTGTAGGGTTGGGGTTGGGTTGTAGGGTTGGGTTGTAGGGTTGGGGGTTGGGTTGTAGGGTTGGGGTTGTAGGGTTGGGTTGTAGGTGGGGTGGGGTTGTAGGATTGGGGGTGGGGTTGTAGGATTGGGTTGTAGGGTTGGGGGTGGGGTTGTAGGGTTGGGGGTTGGGTTGTAGGATTGGGGTGGGGTTGTAGGGTTGGGTTGTAGGGTTGGGGGTGGGGTTGTAGGGTTGGGGGTTGGGGGTTGTAGGGTTGGGGTTGTAGGGTTGGGGGTTGGAGGTGGCTGTTGTAG
>JBBDGP010004012.1:0-124237 GCA_037952835.1 Lithobates septentrionalis
CCTAACTGTGATTATTTTGTTATCCATATTTATAATCCCCAGCTGATTTTTACCCATGATAAACCTTATAATCAACCTGATTACATTGCTATATTATCGCATCATTTGTAACTATCCTTGTATAATATTTGAGTACAACATTGTATGGTGATATCTGCCTCCCTGCCATTAGATCCCCAATTGCTTCACCTCTGGGATACCCCTCACCTCTAACAGAATGTATTTGACTTCCCTCCTCTGGGTCATCACCACATTATATCACCTTCTTTACCCCCCACATTCAATACACCATCTCACTCACAGTGCCCTTGTTCCAAGCTCACTGTCCCACATTATTCATCACCCCTTTCACTTTATCAATTCTTCATTTTTTCCGCTTACCCACTTCCTATTATCCAGAATGTACCCGTAATCCAGTGATCATCCCTGGCTACGGTTCCCTACCCTTTACCACCTACTCACAACCTGTCCTTGTGCATTACCCCTTTCACCTTACTTAATGGCTTCCGTTAATGGGTTCCCCGTGTAACTTTAGCCGTCTATGGAGTGTTAATTCCCTCTGTGTTTACCAAACACCGTAATTGTTATTGTGGCATTTACATTGCCACTTATACCCTTATTATCTCTATCTGTTTACATATTATTATTTCCTTTTTTTGATTACTGTTCAATGTCAATTTATTGTTATGGCGATCCCTGGGTGCCTGGTGCGGTTCGTGGCTGCCTTTGCCTCCCTTAGCGGCGGACTTGTGTTTCCCCTGGCAGGGAAGACGTGCTCTGTTTGTCCCCTGCTTGCTCTCGTCGAGCCCAGGGCTCCCCGCCCACGGGCTCGCCTTGAACGCGCTTGCGCAGTAGCGCTGGTCGCGCACCTGCGCAGTGCGGGGAAACTGACCCGGCGACGTCGGGCGCCGCCGGTTGGCGACGTCAGACGCCGCCGGACGGCGGCGTCGTGGGCGTCTCCGGGTTGGGGAGCTCACTTAATGGGCCCTCGGGTCCTTTGACGTGAGCAGTGCGGCTCCCTCCACCATAGATTTGTACACGTGGGGCTTTGATGTAAGGGACGCCTCCGTTGTTCCACCGGGGACATCTCTGGGTATGTTTATCCTCAATTTTTACCCTGGATACTATCCTTTACCTTACGTTATCTATTACTGATACCGCCTTATGGATACTATCCTGTATCTCATGTTATATGTGATACACCTTTATTGACAGATTCTAGGTTACCCTGTGGGCATCCCCTCATACCGCTGGGCTCCCACAGCCATGTACCCCCTTTGAACCCCTTCTCGGTGGACACAGTAGGTGCTCTTGCTTCCTATGAGTCATCTGACTTCGGCGCTTTCAACAAGCCCTTATATTACTTGGTTTTATACCATCCCTTGGACTAACAACCATGGTAAGTCACACCATTTGCCTCAATATCACCAGTGAGGGTGTGGGCACTGTATTCCCACCTTCTTTTCCCTGGTTCTGTGCCTTGCTTGCCCCATCTTGTTTTTCCCCCCTCCTCTGCTCTCCCCCCCCCCATTCCCTCGGTCCTTCCTCCCACCCCCAGTCCCCCCTCCCCTCCTTCCCCCCTTTAGCCCCTATCCTCCCTCCCCACCACTTGCCTTGCCCTCCCCCTCCTTCCCTGCCCCTCCCCCCTTCCCCCCCCCCCCCTTTTTCCCTTCCTCCTTTCCCCCCCCTCCCTTCTTCTTCCCCTCCCCACCCCCCTTTACCCCCTTCCCCATCTTCCCTCCCTCATTCCTATCCCTTTCCTTTCTCCTTTCTTACTCCCCTCTTTTCTTTCTTTTCTTTCCTTTTCTCTCCTTTCCGCCCTTATTTACCTCCCTCCCCTATACGAATGGCTAATCTTGTCTACTCCCAACCGGTTGTTATACCAGACCCTTCAATTGCTATTTTCTTATCCATTCAGGGAATTCCGTACAATCCCCCTTGTCCGCCGCGGGGGAGTTATGTTTGGGCAGCTGGGTACCGCACATATTCACCCAAATATAGGGTAAGCCATTCCTGTATTTACCTCTTAGGTTATGTTGGTTTTTACACGCTGCATTACAATGTTTGTATGTATTATGGTTGTATTATTTTTATTATCTGTCCCATAGATTGGTCCTCCTGAGGAAGCGGTAACACCGCGAAACTAGTCGAGAACCAGACCATTCTATACTCTGTAACTACAGATGTTCCTTGGGTATTCCCGAGCCTCTGTTTTTGCAATTTTAATAAGTACAACATGTATTTTCCTTTCTGTAATAATCTTTTTTGTAATAAACTTTTATTTATTATTTATTATTGTTGTCTATCTGTACCGATATAGTCCAGTCTTTTCCAGGGTGGGAATATTACCGGGCCAACATCAGCCACTGTCCCCTTCTTCCCACTCTTCTCTGTTTGTGTCTATAAATACAGCACGGAGGCGCCACGGAAGCCAATCTGAGAGGCGGTCTCAAACACATCCGCCCCGCTGATGAAAAAATGGGTGGATCGGTGTGATGTAAGGGGAGAGGATATGCTAATAGGCACCCCCTGGTGGAAGTTGAACCAATTGGTTTCCAGGATACAAGAGAAATCGAAAAAGAGCGCCTCCGTGCGTACTGAAAACATATTATCACCATTTAAGCAAAACAATCTGTACACAACGAAATATATTAAATAATGAAAAAAACCATTGTGGCAGAGGGGAATATACAAAAGAGTGGGCAAGGTTACAATACAAACAATCTAATGTCATGTACACTAAGTCATTTAAAAAGAGGATGTACTATCAAGATGATAAAATACATTTATATAAAAAAACACAAAATAGTACTGTATAAAAAATGCTGTATAAAAAATTTTTTGGAAAAAAAATCTTTTAATTTTAAGTAAAAAATCCTTTTGTATAAAAAATTATCTATTCTAAATGTCCTTAATTGCATGATATGTACGACATTGTATAAAAATGGATGGAGGTAGGCAAAATAGATACATCTGTAAAATACGGAAGTGGATAAAAGTATAAATAAAAATGAAGATAAAAATAAGAAATAAGGGAAAAAAATATATATAGGAAAAAAATAATAAAAAAATAATAAAAAAATAAAAAAAATAATAAAAAAATGAAAAAATAAAAAATATAATAAAAAATGTCCCATAGCAATTGTAATATTTCAGGCGTGAGGCCTAGGAAGTGCCAAGTATAGGGTGTGCATCCAGGCTCCGGATATTAGGGGGTAAACCTTTAGATCAGAGTATAGAATCATAAGAGCAGCGACATTGTTATCCACGTCTCCAAACGCGCTGCGTGTGAGCAAAAAAGTAGCCACCACAGCCCAAAGGAGTCGATGGGTAAAGATTGATAAAGAAGGGGGAACATGGGTGCCCAGAGTAACGAAGAACACTGTGCATGAACAAGGAAAGGCTATTGTAACTTCAAGGGGTCACTAGGGTATGCCATAGAGTGAAATTAATTAGAGGAATAGTCGTGAGCCTTATATGTTTGTATATATATATCATACTGTGTGCCACAAGCAGAAGGGATGAGTTGGAGTCCCTACATGCGTGTGGATATTAAAAATTAGATAAAAAGCAGTTAAGATCAATGTCCACATTAAGTCCTCTAGGTATCTATACCGTAAGTCCTTGATCGTATCTATACCGTAAAACACCAAACCCGATGGATCTCTGTGATGAAACTCATCAAAGTGTCTAGAAAGATTATGTTTTGGAAACCCCTTCCTTATATTAGTAATGTGCTCCCTGATACGCACACGTAGGGGTCTCGTGGTTCTACCCACATATTGCTTCCGACAAGGACACTCGATAATGTAGGTCACATGGGTGGTGTTACAGGTGATCAATTCTTTGATGTCAAACTCTGTGCCTCCTCTAGAGAAAAAAGAGGATCTTTTCTTTGGTTGCTTTTTGCTGACCCGACATGCCAGACATTTCTGGCATCTGTAAAACCCTTTAAGACCTGAGAACAACTTAACGTTCTTTGGAGGGTCTATAACATTATGTACCAATTGATTTCTGAGGGTAGGGGCCCTTCTATAAATAAACCGTGGTTTTCTGGTGAGAATATTCCCCAACGTTCTATCGGATTTTAAGATGGGCCAGTATTTCCTCACTATGTGTTCTATATTCCTATATTGAGTGTTAAACCCTGTGATAAAAACTACATCCCCTAGCGAGTCTTTTTGTGTGTTTCTTCCATTAGTGGTTAAGAGAGAATCCCGGTCCAAATTCATTATCTAATTTTTTAGTTGCAATAGGGATTCGTTATGGTAACCCTTATCAATAAATTTCTTAATCAGCGTGTCAGATTGTTCACAATAATCCTCAACATTCCGACAATTCCTTCTTATTCTCAACAGCTGTCCCTTGGGAATGTTGTCTTTCCATTTAGGGTGGTGACAGCTGGAGATGGGTATATACCCACTGCGATCGGTAGTTTTGAAGTATGTTTTCGTAAACAATTCATCACCTTCCTTAAAGATTTGAAGGTCCAGATAGTCAATCGTGTGAAAATCCGATTTTCCAGTAAGCGAGATGCCATAGATATTCTGGTTAAGCTCATCAAGAAATTTTTGAAAAGTGTCCGGGTTGCCTTCCCATAGGATAATGACATCATCGATGTAACGACGATAAAACTTGATTTCTGGTCTCGGAGTCTTATATATGTAGCGTTCTTCCAGCATATCCATAAATAAATTCGCCACACTGGGGGCGTATTTAGCCCCCATGGCTACCCCTTTCTTCTGGACGTAGTATTCCTTCTTATACCAGAAATAGTTGCTCTCCATGGCCAGCTCCAGTCCTTCAAGAATAAATTTAATTTGTTCATGTCTTAGTTTGGATCTTTCGTGTAAAGCTTTTTTTACCCCTCTCAATCCGTCCTTCTGGGAAATGCTTGTGTACAAGGAGTTGACGTCTATAGTGGCCAATAACCACTGGCCACTCCCTGAGATGGTTTTTAATTCATTAATTAACTGGGTACTATCCCTAAGATAAGATTTCCCTTCCACCACTAGGGGTTTCAGGAATAGGTCGATGTACTCCCCCAGCCTGGAGAATAGGGAATCCACTCCACTTATAATAGGCCTCCCTGGTGGCTTATTCAGTCTTTTGTGTATTTTAGGCAAGTGGTATATAACCGGGGTTTTTGTGGATTCTGGAATCAAATATTGAGCCTCTTTTTTGTTGAGAATACCTGTTTCCACCCCTTTCTTTACAAGTTTCCTCAGTTTCTTCTTATACTGTAACTTAGGATTATGTTTCAGTTTGTTATAGGTATTTTCTACTTTTAATAGATTCTCCATCTCTTCCTCGTAATCCTCTTTCTTCAGGATGACTAATCCACCCCCCTTATCAGCAGGTCGTATCACTACTTGCTTCTTTTGACCAATTTCTTTAATAGTTTTCCAAATATGGGTACTTCTTGACTTCTTAGTCTTCATTTTAGCCAGGTCACTCTCTACCATCCGTTTAAAAGCCCCTATGCACTGATCCCCTGGAACTTTGGGGTTAAAAATTGAATTATTTTTGAGGTTGGTATGGCTGTAAACATCAGGTTCAGGTAGGGGGGTGGGCTTTTTGTTCAAAGCGAAATGTTTTTTTTATCTTCAATTTCCTGATAAATTTCTGTAGGTCTATGTATACCTCAAATTTATCGATGCTTTTCTCAGGTGCGTACTTGAGTCCAAGGTCCAAAATCTTGAGTTCCTCCTTTGAGAAAACTACTTCACTGAGATTAAAAATGCCCTGGCCTAAGTTTGTATAGCTTATTGATTTATTTATTATCACACTCTATTAGTGAACAGCGCCAATCCCCTATATATATATATATATATATATATATATATATATGTGTAGCACTAACTCTCGGTGGAGCTGCTGGTTTAAAGCGGGCTGTTACCTTCACTCTCGATACCTCTGTTTCACCGGCACCGGGTCTAGGGTTCTGTTGAGTTTACCTTTGGATGATATAAGCACCAAACACTTGGGTATATTTTCCAATGCTTTAATGAACAGGTAATAAGGAAGTAGCAGGAAGAGGCAGAAGGAAAGTTGTAGGAAAGCTCAAATACCTTTCCTTAATATTCTCTCAATCATTCTTTGGAATTGAACACTTGTAGTTGAATACACTCCCCTTGTGGGATTTAATCTTTGCCCGCCTGGATAGGACTCTCTTACTTGAAACCCGTACGATCCTCTGCCATAGGATGTATTGGTTTGCAATGAATATCAGACACAGTACTTGAACCTTTAAGCCAACCCGGCAGTACTATGCAGTAAGATTACTTCAGAATGCGTCCTCCAACTGAGTCACCAGGCCCCTCTCCAGACCAGCACTCTGCATGATCCTTCCATGACGGGTCCTTCCCTGGGATCTCCTCGGTTGTCCAGCTTCTTCACTCAGGATAGACAGCTCAGGACCATTCCTCTGCTGCTGTGGTAGGCCCCAGACAGGCTTCTGGGCCCACCCTCACGCCGCAGCGACGTGGGACTCCGGCACGGAGGACCACGAGGTGGTACTCTTAACGCATACCTGTCGGCCAGGAGGGCCAGCAGGTGGCTGAAAACAAACCCTAAAACATGGCGTCTGTCCCATAAATACCCTCTCCCAGAATGCAACTCGGAGGACCACCTCCACCGAGTTATCTCCGGGACAGAGGAGCACTTTAACGTGTTGCTTTTCAAACACCAGCCCATGGTGACAACGACACCCACCGGCGCAGTGTGGAACTACACGCAACTCAGCCAAGCTGGAACAGAGGCAAATCTAACTTCCTCTAACAAGTAACCTACAAGATTTACCTATCAGCGGTAGATTCAAAAATTTTTTATGGAAAGACAACTGAAATTTCTGAAGAATTCCAATGTGTATAAATTTAGATAAAACATTTTTTTCAACCTAAATGCAGGTCAAGTTGTTGTTACAAACAATACCCCATAATGACAACGTGAAAGAAGTTTGTTTGAAATATTGGCAAATTTATTAACCATTTCCCACCCGGCCAATAGCAGATGACGGTCGGGCGGTGGTTCAGTTATCCTGACTGGGCGTCATATGACGTCCAGCAGGATAACATGCCACCTTGCGCCTTTGGGGGCACACATCGCAGCGATCGGTGGAGCGGTGTGTCAGTCTGACACACCGCTACACTGATCTTGGTAAAGAGCTTCCGGGGGAGGCTCTTTACCACGTGATCAGCCATGTCCAATCACGGCTGATCACGATGTCAATAGGAAGAGCCGTTGATCGGCTTTTCCTCACTAGCATCTGACAGACGCGAGTAGAGGAGAGCTGATCGGCGCAGCCCCCCCTCAGATGACCACACTGGACCACCAGGGATCGCCACTAGGACCACCAGGGAAGGGGGCAACATGTGGATGGCCAGGTATGTACCCCATGGCCATCCACATGTGCCCAATGTGCCCAGTCAGTGCCCAATCTGTGCCCACAAACGGGCACTGATTGGCACCATTATATTGCAGTGATGCCCAGCAATGCCACCCTTAGGGGCATCAGTGCCATCAGTGTCATCAGTGCCACCCAGTGTCCATCAGTGCCACCTGTCAGTGCCCACCTATCAGTGCCCATCAGTGCCACCCATAAGTACCCATCAATGCCACCTATGAGTGCCCATCAGTGAGTGCCCATCGGTGCCACCTATGAGTGCCCATCAGTGCCGCATACCAGTGCCACCTATCAGTGCCCCCTCATCAGTGCCACCTCATCGGTGCCCATCAGTGCCGCCATATCAGTGCCCGTCAGTGCAGCCATATCAGTGCCCGTCATTGAAGAAGAAAAAACATACTTATTTACAAAAAATTTTAACAGAAACAAAGAAAAATTTGTTTTTTTTTTCAAAATTTTCGGTCTTTTTTTATTTGTTGCGCAAAAAATAAAAACCGCAGGGGTGATCAAATACCACCAAAAGAAAGCTCTATTTGTGGGAACAAAATGATAAAAAAAATTGTTTGAGTACAGTGTAGCATGACCGCGCAATTGTCATTCAAATTGCAACCTTCAGGGCCCCGATGCAAGAAATCATGAAGGGCCCCCCCTGACCCCTGGACAGCGCTTTTCCTAGGGGGATGTCTGATAAGAGGAGGAGCCGCGAGAGCTGCAGAGGGACCCCAGAAGTCGGTGTTCGTGACCACTCTGTGCAAAATTAACTGCACAATGAAGGTATGACATGTTTGTTATTTTTTAAAATAAACCTTTACAATCACTTTAAGGGGTTTAAACAGATGGTCAGGAGGCAACATATTGCCTCTCTACCGGCTGTCAAATGCCTCTGAAAAGTGATCTGAGCATGGATCGCTTTTCAGAGGAACAGCATTTTGTTGCTGGTACTTTGAACGAGCAAGAAAAAAAAAATCAGTCCTGATTGTACACATATAGGGTGTCAGGATTAAACGTGCATACATAAAATGTGCATACATACATCTAAACAGTGGCGGCTGGTGCTCAAAATTTTTTGGGGGGCGCAAACATATTTTGAAAAAAAAATCATTAAATGCAGCCACTGTGCCCATAAAACGCTGCCACTGTGCCATCAATTGCAGCCACTGTGCCATCAAACGCTGCCACTGTGCCCATCAAACACTGCAACTGTGCCCATCAAACGCTGCCACTGTGCCCAAACGCTGCCACTGTGCCATCAATTGCTGCCACTGTGCCCATCAAACGCTGCCAGTGTGCCATCAAACGCAGCCACTGTGCCATCAATTGCTGTCACTGTGCCCATCAAATGCTGCCACTGTGCCACTTAAATGCTGCCAGTGTGTCATCAATTGCAGCCACTGTGCCAAATGCTGCCACTATGCCCATCAAACGCTGCCACTATGCCCATCAAATGCAGCCAGTGTGCCCATCAAACGCAGCCAGTGTGCCCAAACGCTGCCACTGTGCCCATTAAATGCTGCCACTGTGCCATCAAACGCTGCCACTGTGCTATCAAACGCTACCACTGCGCCATCAAACGCTGCCACTGCGCCATCAAACGCTGCCACTGCGCCATCAAACGCTGCCACCGCGCCATCAAACGCTGCCACTGTGCCCATTAAATGCTGCCAGTGTTCCATCAAACGCAGCCACTGTGCGATCAATTGCAGCCACTGTGCCAAACGCTGCCACTGTGCCAAAACGCTGCCAGTGTGCCCATCAAATGCTGCCAGTGTGCCCATCAAATGCTGCCAGTGTGCCCATCAAACACAGCCAGTGTGCCCAAATTCTGCCAGTGTGCCCATCAAATGCTGCCAGTGTGCCCATTAAATGCTGCCAGTGTGCCCTTGAATGCCCCCAGTGTGACCCCCGACCGCTCACCGGCACTTACCCTGACTTGGTGGGGCAGCGGGTGACTGCGACGAGTGGGGTCCTCCATGCGTCTCCTGCTGTCCTCATCTCCTGATAGGCGTCCAATAGTGGCGCCTGTCGTTTCAGCCAATCAGGTGACAGGTAACAGACCCGAGCACCAGATTGGCGGAGAGGCAATTTAGTGTTAGGAAAGCGCATAGTCATTCGCTTTTCTAACACAGCTGAGTGACCTGTGAGGTCACCTTTTTTGATGCCTATTAGAGCCTATGGCTCTAATCCGGTGCTTCAACCCCCCCCCCCCGCCATTGTAATTCAGGTTCCCTGGGCCCAAAAAGGGGCTGGGTGCCTGAATAGGGGGTGGCAGCGGCGGCCATAGATAGATTCATGCAATGCATGAATCTATCTAGTGGTGATAGAGGGGTGGCTGGAGAGAGGGGGCCGGTACTTCCTGCCGGGTACTGCACTGTAGGGGGAGACAAAGAGCACAGCACACACTGCTTTCACTTTAGATCAGTGTGACAAGCTCCCTGCACAGTGCCGATTACAGTTCGGCTGACGATGGGGAGATCGATCTCAGCCGCTCCTCCTATCAAGATAAACAGGGGGGCCCTCAAGGGCCCCCTGCAGCATGGGGCCCAGTCGCCATAGCGACCTCAGTGACCCCTATACTTCCGACACTGGTAATTACAATTCTTGATGTAATATTTCACAGCAGGGCCCATTCCTGCGCCGACCAAGAGTAACTGTGAGAGCTTACAGTGTTGTGGCAACACCACCACCAAAGGCCCAATTTTTCTGCCCTTGTTCAACAGGTACATGTAATTACAATTCTTGATATAAAATATTTCACAGCAGGGCCCGTTCCAGCACCCACCAAGAGTAACTGTGAGGACTTACAGTGTTGTGGCACTAGCACCACCACCAAAGGCCCAATTTTTCTAACACTGTTCAATAATGGCATGTAATTACAATTCTTGACTTAATATTTCTCAGCAGGGCCCATTCCTGCGCACACCAAGAGTAACTGTGAGGACTTACATTGTTGTGGCAACACCATCACCTAAGGCCCCAATTTATGCAGAGTATATAGGGCAGGCCCCTACTTTCAAACATCCAACTTACCAACGACTCCTACTTGCAAATGGAAGGAGACAACAGTAAGTGAGATGAAATCTACCCCTAGGAAGGGAAATTCTCTCCTGTAAGAGTTAATATGGGAAAAACGTATCTCCTCTCCACTGATGCTTTATCACCAATCCTTGTTTCACTAAAACCCCCAAATTTAAAAAAAACATTTGTCATTGGGACAGAAAGTGAGGTGAAATCTTCTGAAGAGGAGCACAGACAGCAAAACAAATGTCACAGGGGTGATAACCCTTCTCTAGGTTTTACAAAAAGCTTAAAAATAGATTTTTTGGCTGGAGCTAAACACGTTAAAAATCTACCAGTTCAAAATTACAAACAGATTCTACTTAACAACAAACCTACAGTCCCTGTCTTGTTTGCACCGCCTGTATACTGCTGTTCAGAGTATATATATATATATATTTTTTTTTTTATTTGGGTGCGGGGTTCCCCTTAATATCCATAAAAGACCCAAAGGGCCTGGTAATGGACTGGGGGGGTACCCATGCCGTTTGTCTCACTGATTTTCATCCATACAGCCTCATCATTGGCCATCAGTGCAGCCTCATCAGTGGCCATCAGTGCAGCCTATTAGTGCAGCATATCAGTGCCCATCAGTGCAGCATATTAGTGCAGCCCCATCAGTGCAGCTTATCAGTGCTGCTCCATGACCATCAGGGGAGCCTCATCAGTGGCCATCAGTGCATCCTATAAGTGCCCATCAGTGCAGCATATCAGTGCAGCATATCAGTGCTGCCTCATGGCCATCAATGCAGGCTCATCAGTGGCCATCAGTGCAGGCTATTAGTGCCCATCTGTTCAGCATATCAGTGCAGCCCCATCAGTGCAGCTTATCAGTTCTGCCTCGTGGCCATCAGTGCAGCCTCATCAGTGTCTATCATCGCAGCATATCAGTGCAGCCCAATCAGTGCAGCTTATCAGTGCTACCTCATCAGTGGCCATCAGTGCAGCCTATTAGTGCCCATCAGTGCAGCCTATTAGTGCCCATCAGTGCAGCTTATAAGTGCCCATCAGTGCAGCTTATAAGTGCCACGTCATGGCCTTTAATGCAGCCACATCAGTGCAGCCTAATTAGTGCCCATCAGTACAGTTTAGTTTATCAGCACTCATCTTTGCCGCCTCATCAGTGGCCATCAGTGTCGCCTCATCAGTGCCCATCAGTGCAGCATATCAGTGCCCATTAGTTTAGCATATCAGTGCAGCCCCATCAGTACAGCTCATCAGTGCTGCCTCATGGCCACCAATGCAGCCCATCAGTGCAGCCTCATTAGTGGCCATCAGTGCAGCCCATTAGTGCCCATCAGTTCAACATATCAGTGCAGCCCCATCAGTGCAGCTTATCAGTGCTGCCTCGTGGCCATCAGTGCAGTCTCATCATTGGCCATCAGTGCAGACTGTTAGTGCCCATCAGTGCAGCATATCAGTGCTGCCCCATGGCCATCAATGCAGCCCATCAGTGCAGCCTCATCAGTGGCCATCAGTGCAGCCTATTAGTGCCCATCAGTGCAGCAAATCAGTGCAGCCCCATCAGTGCAGCTTATTAGTGCTGCCTCATGGCCATCAATACAGCCCCTTCAGTGGCCATCAGTGCAGCCTATTAGTGCCCATCAGTTCAGCATATCAGTGCAGCTTATCAGTGCTGCCTCATGGCCATAAGTGCAGCCTCATAAGTGGCCATCAGTGCATCCTACTAGTGCCCATCAGTGCAGCATATCAGTGCCCATCAGTGCAGGATATCAGTTCAGCACCATCAGTACAGCTTATAAGTGCTGCCTCATGGCCATCAATGCAGCCCCATCACTGCCCATCAGTGCAGCCTAATTAGTGCCCATCAGTACAGTTTATCAGCACCCATCATTGCCGCCTCATCAGTGGCCATCAGTGCAGCATATCAGTGCAGCATATCAGTGCTGCCTCATCAGTGTCCATCAGTGAAGCCTTATCAGTGCCCATAAGTGCAGCCTTAAGTCACTGATTGTAATCATCTGATTATTTCACTTATTTGTATAAGGACTAGGAAGTCCCCAGTCATTATACAAATACGTGAAATAATCAGTGGCAGCAAACACAAGTCCAAACATCTTATAAGATAGGAGTACTGACACTTACGGGTTGATTTACTAAAGGCAACTAGACTGTGCACTTTGCAAAGTGCAGTTGCACTCTACAGGTGCAATTGCTCCAGAGCTTCGTAAATTAGGTAAAGCCCCATTCACACAGGGACGACTTGTCAGGCGACCTAGTCGCCTGACAAGTCGCCTCCCGTTCTGTGCTATGGAACCATTCTAAGGGGAGCGACGCAAGTCGCTCCGACTTAGAAAAAGGTTCCTGTACGACTTCGGGGGCGACTTGGGGTGACTTGCATAGACTTCTATACAGAAGTCGTTTTGCAAGTCGCCCGGGCAGTCGTTTGCAGGTCGCCTCACTGAGGCGACCTGCAAGTCGTGTTGCCCCTGTGTGAATGGGGTCTAAAGCTTCACTTTGCAAAGAACACCCGATCACATGCAAAGGAAAATAAAAAAACAGCATGTTTGCTTGCACGTGATTGGATGATAGAAGTCAGCAGAGCTTCTGCTCATTTACCAAGCTCTGGAGCAACTGCTCTTGTAGAGTGCAACTGCACTTTGCAAAGTACACAGTCAATTTGCCTTTAGTAAATCAACCCCTTAGTATTGGCCGCGGCCGCCAGCCAAGACCAGTTGTATTAAGTGTGGACGGTGACCGCCGGTCTGTTCGAACGTCCTCACCCGGCCAGTATTATCATACCGACAGGCAACAGTGTGCCCGCTTTGCCCCTTGGACCCTGCCCTCCCCTGGCCCAGTCCACCCTCATAGGACTGGTGCTATGCTAAAAGTGTAACGTAAGCCAGCGGGAGTCGGGAGGAGGCTGTATTTTTCCAGTGTGGTCAATGTCTGGACAATGGCGCTCTGTCATGTAAATCAGTCAATCACTTTTTCAGTACATCATTCAGAAAAAACAATCACCTGACCCTCACCCAGTGTTGACTCTAAACAATCATTTCTGTCCCCAAAAAAATGGACAACATTTGTGAATACAGTGTGGTCAGTATCTCCGGGAGCAGAGGAGCGAGCATTTCATCTACTTTATCTACACCAGGAACACGCCAGAAAGGGCCTCATCCACCAGCGGGAGAGGATGTCCATCGGGGACTGTCGCAGACTGGTCCCCGTCACTTGATGGACTTCAAGAAGGAAGAGGAGGTCTGAAGATTTCCCCCCCCCCCCTTTCCCCCGTGTATCCTTTGGCAGTTCAATAAAGCTTCAGGCCTGTGAATTCTTTTTCTCCCTCCCCTACCCCACCTCCGCCCCCCCCCCCCCCATCACTTCCGTTGCCCATTTGAATGCTACCAGACAGTATATGACTTTTTGTGACATGTTTTTGAAGTAGTGCTTTCAGGGTAATGCGGCGTCATGCATGACGTGATGTTTCGGGGGTATTATTACTCTGCACAACACATCAGGCATCATACCGCAGGATGAATGTAATTTATTTGTATGCTTGGAAATGTATTGTTATGTAGTGTGCGCTTTATGCGCTGCGTCGCAGTACAGAGTGGAATGTACCCTGTTGAAGTATTTGTTTTTTGTATATTTTCTTGCAAAATAAAGTATACATTTCCAATCAAAAAATCTACACCAGGAACACTAAGGTACAGTATAGACATTCCTTTATGATGTATTTACATGTAAAAAGTAGGCCCAGTATATTAAATGTTGTATTATTGTATTATAGTCTATCAGTATAGATGGATAGCACATAGCATATCCATCTGGTCCTGAACTCTCTTGGCGTATGTTCATTGTACATTTTTTCTTCTAGTATTTTTCATTTGGTCAGTGATGGTTTCCAGTCAAATTTTTTTTTTTTTAATGGATGTTTTTAACCAATTAAGCCCCGGACAAGACCAGAGCACTTTTTGCGATTCGGCACTGTGTTGCTTTAACTGACAATTGCGCGGTCCTGCGACGTGGCTCCCAAACAAAATTGACTTCCTTTTTTTTCCCCACAGAGCTTTCTTTTGGTGGTATTTGATCACCTCTGCGGTTTTTATTTTTTGCGCTATAAACAAAAAAAAAAAAGAGTGTCAATTTTGAAAAAAAAAAGCTATATTTTGTAACTTTTTGCTATAATAAATATCCCCAAAAAATATATAAAAAATCATTTTTTTCCCTCAGTTTAGGCCGATACGTATTCTTCTACATATTTTTGATAAAAAAAAAAAAAAAAAAAATCGCAATAACTATTTATTGATTGGTTTGCGCAAAAGTTATAACGTCTACAAAATAGGGGATAGTTTTATGGCATTTTTATTAATATATATATTTTTTTAATTGTAATGGCGGCGATCTGCGATTTTTGTGACTGCGACATTATGGAGGACAGATCGGACACATCATACAGCGTTCAGTGCGATTAAAAACGCACTGATTACTGTGTAAATGTGACTGACAGTGAAGGGGTTCACCAGGAGGGGGTGCTGCAGGGGTTAAGTGTGTCCTAGGGAGTGATTCTAACTGTGGGGGGGCGGGGCTATGTGTGACACGAAACTGATCACTGCTCCCGATTACAGGGAGCGGTGATCAGTGTCCTGTCACTAGGCAGAACGGGGAAATGCTTGTTTACATTAGCATCTCCCTGTTCTTCCTCTCCGTGAGACGATCGCGGGTATCCCCGCGGACATAGAGTCCGTGGGACCCGCAATCACACTCACGAAGCTCGCGGGGGGCGCGCGCGCGCGCGCAAGCTGCCTCTTAAAGGGCAACGTACAGGTACATTAATCTGCCGCAGTATATCTGTGTGAGCTGGTCGGGAAGCGGTTAACCATAATACTGCGATCAGACTTAAAGTGTAAGTAAACCCTCCTGTTGTTTTCAGCCAAGGAAGCTGCCATCTTTGCCTCTGTTTAATCTACAACTGCCATGATGCTGCACATGTGATTATGACACCAGCCATTGGATGGTTTGACAGTTTGGTTGAGAGCACAACCAATGGGAGAGCTGCATTTCCGGCACGTGCCGGAAATTAAACAGTTTTATGGCTGGGTTTACTACCGCTTTAAATGGTTTGACTTACTAAAGGCAAATAGGCTGTTCACTATGCAAATTGAATACCCAACCACGTGCAAATAAAAAAAAATATTATATATATTTATATTTATTTTTGCTTGCATATGATTGGATGATGGAAGTTAACAGAGTTTCACCTTATTTGTAAATTGATGGCACTATATAAGTACCTGTAATAAATACATACATAAATATATAAATGGAAAAGAAGTAAAAAGAAAAAAAGTAAAGGGAAAATGTTCCAGTGACCACTGTCTAAGAATAAACTCCCTTAACCACTTGACCTCCGGAAGATTTACCCCCCTTCATGACCAGGGCATACAGCACTGCGTTACTTTAACCATTTGCCTACTGGGCCCAGGCCAATTTTCAGCTTTCAGCGCTGTCGCTCTTTGAATGACAATTGTGCGGTCATGCTATACTGTACTCAAATGACATTTTTATCATTTTTTTTCACACAAATAGAGCTTTCTTTTGGTGGTAGGTATTTAATCACTAGTGGGGTTTTTTATTTTTCGAAAAAAAAACAAAAGAAAAACTGTTTTCATATTTATAACATTTTGTCATTTTTCTCCTTCACTGATGTGCACTGATGTGCACTGATAGGTGACACTTATGAGGTGTCTCTGGTGGGCACTGATCAGGAGGCACTGATGGGCACTGATAGGCGACATTTATGAGGCGGCACTGGTGGGCACTGATAGGTGGCACTGATGGGCACTGATAGGTGGCACTGGTAGGTGACACTGGGGGGGCGGCCCGTCCATTAAGGGCGCGCGGGAAGCACGTGATTTGAGCCAGCGACTCTAATAAGCTTCAACCTAGCCCACCCAGTTGTGTGGCAATAGCGAATGAATATTCGCTATTGTCACACCGATTCTTCTCCCGGCCAATCAGGAAGCGGCTCTGAGACCCGTTTCCCCATTGGCCAAAAGGAGAAGCGTTCTGATTGGCCACCGAGGAGGAGGGGGGATAAGGAAGGAGACGGGAGCCACCGTGATGCGCACTAGGAGGGGAGCAGGAAAAGCCACCCATGATGCCCGCCGCCCGTAAAGGCCTACTGCCTGTGATGTTATTCCCGCCACCTGTCGCCCGGGTGAAGCTCTGCCAGCCATAGATGAGGTAAGTGCTCCGAACCAGAGCGAACAACCGGACAGGAAGGGGTGGGGGAATTTTTGTTTGCTGCCCCCCCCCCAAAAAAAAATTACCAGCAGCCGCCATTGGTGACACTGATAGGCAGCACTGATAGGTGGTACTGAGGATGAGACACTGATGGACACTGATAGGTGGCACTGGTGGGCATTGATAGGTGGCACTGGTGGACACTGCTGGTTACTGGTAGGTGGCACTGGTGGGCACTGCTTAGCAGCAGTGGGTGCCTGTGTACTTGACCGATGTCCCGTTTACGGCTTTTGTTTCCGTCATTGGCTGACAGCTGATCACGTGTTAAAGGGCCGGGATCGGCCCCTTATTCCGATCTGTGATCAGCCAAGTCTCATGGACTCACTGATCACAGAGCACGCTGCCCACGCCCCGCAGGAAGCACATGCGCAGGAGGACGTACATGGACACCCTCCCGGCAATTTAGGGCTGCGCGGTAGCCGTCTTTTGGCTATAGCGCGGGCGGGAAGAGGTAAACTGATAATTGCGTGGTCATGCAAAACTGTACCCAAATAAAATTTTTGTCCTTTTTTTCCCCACAAATAGAGATTTCTTTTGGTGGTATTTGATCACCTCTGCGGTTTTAATTTTTTGCACTATAAACAAAAAAAGGCAGACAATTAAAAAACAAAACAAAAAAAAAAAAACATTTTTTACTTTCTGCTATAACACATACCCAATAAAAAAAATGTAAAAAAAAAAATCAATTTTTTTCAACAATTTAGGCCAATATGTATTCTGCTACATATTTTTGATAAAAAAAAATCTCTCAATAAGCGTATACTGATTAGTTTGCGCAAAAGTTATAGCGTCTACAAATTATGGGATTTTTCACACGGGCGAACCGGTGGAAACGGAAAAAAAACAGAGAAACACCAGCGGCTGGCTTTCTCATGAGCTGCTGGAATGCAACATATAGTTGTACAGAAACGTACGCGTTTCGGCTACAAAGCCTTACTCATTGTAGCTGAAATGCGTAAGCATCTGTACAACTCCACTACATCTGCATTAACTACTTACGGACTGCCCGCCGTCGTTATACGTTGGTTGTTTGACATTGAATACCGGGGTTATGGCAGCAGATTTAAACAGCGGGTGGTCCGCTTTCAGATAAAATTGGTCTCTGCGGCAGATTCGCCGCAAGTTCACTTTTATCGGTGGCGGGAGAGGTGCCTTCCCTCCCGCCGCTCCCCGGTGGAGACGATCGGGTCCTTTCCCCTCAGAGGCATGGAGTCAAGTGAAGGAATGATGAGTCAAACGTCACTTCCGCCCAATGGTCTTAAAAAGGGGAATTTTTTTTTTTTCCATTAAAAAAAAACAAAAGACTTTTTTTTTTTGCTTCGAAGTGTAAATATAAGATCTGAGGTCTTTTTTGACCCCAGATCTCATATTTAAGAGGTCCTGTCATGATTTTTTTCTATTACAAGGGATGTTTACATTCCTTGTAATAGAAGTGACCCAGATTTTTTTTTTTTTTAAAGAGTGAAATAAATAAGATAAAAAAATAAATAAATAAATAAATAAATATATATATATATATATATATATATATATATATATATATATAAAGCTCCCCGTCCCGCCAAGCTTGCACGCAGAAGCGAACGCATACATAAGTGGCGCCCGCATATGAAAATGGTGTTCAAACCACACATGTGAGGTATCGCCGCGTTAGAGCGAGAGCAATATTTCCAGCCCCAGTCAGAGGCCTCATACCACGATCGGAGTTGCAGTGTGTCAGACTGACACGCAGCACCTCTGATCGCCGCACTGCGCGCCCCCCCACCACGGGCGCGCCTCCGCTTTTCTATGCTGGGCACGTCATATGACGTCCGGTCAGGATATCACAACCACGTTGCCGACATCATTCTATATGGTTAAAGATGAAGTTTATTCAGCTTCAAGTATAACTAAAAGCAAAACTTTTTTTATTAGTTTTGGATAGAGTGGAGATGGATTAGAACCCCTGTCAGGTTTTTATTGCTGTCTGTGTCCCCATTAGGGGGACTCACCCTCTCTATTTGTCCTGTTTACCATTCTCATTGAAAGTGAAAATAAAGAAAATCCCAAATGTTGGGTTGTCCCCAGAAAAGTAATAGAGGAGAAATTTTCCAATGGGGACACAAGTTCTGGTGACCTCGGGGTTCCCAAAAAATTCCCTTAATTTGCAGGGATTTCCTCTCACTTCCTTTTTTGGCTATGGGACAGGAAGTGAAGGGAAATCTCCTCGATGGGACACAGATGACAAAAAAAAAAAGAAAACGTTTTACCTATAGTTCTACTTTAAATTTTCCCTTCCCTGGTTCCTCCTACCCCCAACATCAACATGCCAATGACATTTTTAAGTGAAATATTTCTATTTTCATTTCATACCTTATTTTAGATATAGTGATAACATCACTGGGTCTCTGTACTTCTCTATGAAAGACTGGCAGATCATGACTGGTGGGAGGGACTAGTAGGAAGCTGTACATAGCTTCCTGAAATCATCACAGCACCCTCAGTACTCCTCTCAACAGCCCTCAGGCCTGATGCAAGTGGTGGATCTGTATGCAGACTGCCCTAGGTAACTCCCACATGTGAAGATGAGTCTCCATGATTGAAAGAACTAAAATCCAATAAATGTAAAGAGCGGGCACAGGGGCCTTCAGGCTTTGTCATAAAAGAGGTAGATCAGTGTTCTTCAAACTTTTACCCAGCCCATGGGGCACAATTCTGCCTAATGAAACCAACAATGGGGCACTAATCCTCCCACTGACACCAATGATGGGGCACTATTCCTTCCACTGATACCAATGATGGGGCACTATTCCTCCCACTGACACCAACAATGGGGCATTATACCTCCTACTGACACCACCAATAGGGGCGTACTTCCTGCCAAATGAGGCAAATCTCTGTCTGACTTCACGCAGCTTCTAATGCACACTATGAGAAGTTCTGTCTGAGCAGCCAATCAGTAACTTTTCCTCGGACAGTGCCATGGCTAAGACGTGCAAATGTAAGTCGTACCCAAACAATGGGTGTGTGGTGCTGCGCTGTTAAAAATAAGTGAAGTGACCTTGAAACATGACATTCAAAAAGACAAACACTGTGCAGAGTGCTGGGGCAAATAGCTGCCAAAAAACATAAAATCAAAAAACTAATGATCAAGTGGAATAATGTCCAAAATTGCAACTTGTGCAAAAACCAATAATGCAAATATAGACTCATGCAAATTACATGATAAACATAATGATGTGACACAAATAAATCCCTAAGTGCAAGTGCCTGGGAGTGGGTGGAGTGATATAATCCCTCTTTCACCCCGTTCAGATAAACAGTAAAGGTGGATGTCTTTTCTTCCTATATAGTGACACCTAAGTGCAGGGTGGCCTCTCACCTTACTGCTGTAAGGTAACAGCATATATGGAAAATATTGGAGATCCTAGATGATGTGATCAGTCTCGCTGTGGACTCCTGTAGTTTGATAAAAACGACTTCCTCTGGAGGAGGGGGGGGGGGGGGGGATTTCTTCTCCTGGTTGATGATTCCCACTGGGATAAGTATGACCACTGTCTAAGAATAAACTCCCTTAACCACTTGACCTCCGGAAGATTTACCCCCCTTCATGACCAGGGCATACAGCACTGCGTTACTTTAACCATTTGCCTACTGGGCCCAGGCCAATTTTCAGCTTTCAGCGCTGTCGCTCTTTGAATGACAATTGTGCGGTCATGCTATACTGTACTCAAATGACATTTTTATCATTTTTTTTCACACAAATAGAGCTTTCTTTTGGTGGTAGGTATTTAATCACTAGTGGGGTTTTTTATTTTTCGAAAAAAAAACAAAAGAAAAACTGTTTTCATATTTATAACATTTTGTCATTTTTCTCCTTCACTGATGTGCACTGATGTGCACTGATAGGTGACACTTATGAGGTGTCTCTGGTGGGCACTGATCAGGAGGCACTGATGGGCACTGATAGGCGACATTTATGAGGCGGCACTGGTGGGCACTGATAGGTGGCACTGATGGGCACTGATAGGTGGCACTGGTAGGTGACACTGGGGGGGCGGCCCGTCCATTAAGGGCGCGCGGGAAGCACGTGATTTGAGCCAGCGACTCTAATAAGCTTCAACCTAGCCCACCCAGTTGTGTGGCAATAGCGAATGAATATTCGCTATTGTCACACCGATTCTTCTCCCGGCCAATCAGGAAGCGGCTCTGAGACCCGTTTCCCCATTGGCCAAAAGGAGAAGCGTTCTGATTGGCCACCGAGGAGGAGGGGGGATAAGGAAGGAGACGGGAGCCACCGTGATGCGCACTAGGAGGGGAGCAGGAAAAGCCACCCATGATGCCCGCCGCCCGTAAAGGCCTACTGCCTGTGATGTTATTCCCGCCACCTGTCGCCCGGGTGAAGCTCTGCCAGCCATAGATGAGGTAAGTGCTCCGAACCAGAGCGAACAACCGGACAGGAAGGGGTGGGGGAATTTTTGTTTGCTGCCCCCCCCCCAAAAAAAAATTACCAGCAGCCGCCATTGGTGACACTGATAGGCAGCACTGATAGGTGGTACTGAGGATGAGACACTGATGGACACTGATAGGTGGCACTGGTGGGCATTGATAGGTGGCACTGGTGGACACTGCTGGTTACTGGTAGGTGGCACTGGTGGGCACTGCTTAGCAGCAGTGGGTGCCTGTGTACTTGACCGATGTCCCGTTTACGGCTTTTGTTTCCGTCATTGGCTGACAGCTGATCACGTGTTAAAGGGCCGGGATCGGCCCCTTATTCCGATCTGTGATCAGCCAAGTCTCATGGACTCACTGATCACAGAGCACGCTGCCCACGCCCCGCAGGAAGCACATGCGCAGGAGGACGTACATGGACACCCTCCCGGCAATTTAGGGCTGCGCGGTAGCCGTCTTTTGGCTATAGCGCGGGCGGGAAGAGGTAAACTGATAATTGCGTGGTCATGCAAAACTGTACCCAAATAAAATTTTTGTCCTTTTTTTCCCCACAAATAGAGATTTCTTTTGGTGGTATTTGATCACCTCTGCGGTTTTAATTTTTTGCACTATAAACAAAAAAAGGCAGACAATTAAAAAACAAAACAAAAAAAAAAAAACATTTTTTACTTTCTGCTATAACACATACCCAATAAAAAAAATGTAAAAAAAAAAATCAATTTTTTTCAACAATTTAGGCCAATATGTATTCTGCTACATATTTTTGATAAAAAAAAATCTCTCAATAAGCGTATACTGATTAGTTTGCGCAAAAGTTATAGCGTCTACAAATTATGGGATTTTTCACACGGGCGAACCGGTGGAAACGGAAAAAAAACAGAGAAACACCAGCGGCTGGCTTTCTCATGAGCTGCTGGAATGCAACATATAGTTGTACAGAAACGTACGCGTTTCGGCTACAAAGCCTTACTCATTGTAGCTGAAATGCGTAAGCATCTGTACAACTCCACTACATCTGCATTAACTACTTACGGACTGCCCGCCGTCGTTATACGTTGGTTGTTTGACATTGAATACCGGGGTTATGGCAGCAGATTTAAACAGCGGGTGGTCCGCTTTCAGATAAAATTGGTCTCTGCGGCAGATTCGCCGCAAGTTCACTTTTATCGGTGGCGGGAGAGGTGCCTTCCCTCCCGCCGCTCCCCGGTGGAGACGATCGGGTCCTTTCCCCTCAGAGGCATGGAGTCAAGTGAAGGAATGATGAGTCAAACGTCACTTCCGCCCAATGGTCTTAAAAAGGGGAATTTTTTTTTTTTCCATTAAAAAAAAACAAAAGACTTTTTTTTTTTGCTTCGAAGTGTAAATATAAGATCTGAGGTCTTTTTTGACCCCAGATCTCATATTTAAGAGGTCCTGTCATGATTTTTTTCTATTACAAGGGATGTTTACATTCCTTGTAATAGAAGTGACCCAGATTTTTTTTTTTTTTAAAGAGTGAAATAAATAAGATAAAAAAATAAATAAATAAATAAATAAATATATATATATATATATATATATATATATATATAAAGCTCCCCGTCCCGCCAAGCTTGCACGCAGAAGCGAACGCATACATAAGTGGCGCCCGCATATGAAAATGGTGTTCAAACCACACATGTGAGGTATCGCCGCGTTAGAGCGAGAGCAATATTTCCAGCCCCAGTCAGAGGCCTCATACCACGATCGGAGTTGCAGTGTGTCAGACTGACACGCAGCACCTCTGATCGCCGCACTGCGCGCCCCCCCACCACGGGCGCGCCTCCGCTTTTCTATGCTGGGCACGTCATATGACGTCCGGTCAGGATATCACAACCACGTTGCCGACATCATTCTATATGGTTAAAGATGAAGTTTATTCAGCTTCAAGTATAACTAAAAGCAAAACTTTTTTTATTAGTTTTGGATAGAGTGGAGATGGATTAGAACCCCTGTCAGGTTTTTATTGCTGTCTGTGTCCCCATTAGGGGGACTCACCCTCTCTATTTGTCCTGTTTACCATTCTCATTGAAAGTGAAAATAAAGAAAATCCCAAATGTTGGGTTGTCCCCAGAAAAGTAATAGAGGAGAAATTTTCCAATGGGGACACAAGTTCTGGTGACCTCGGGGTTCCCAAAAAATTCCCTTAATTTGCAGGGATTTCCTCTCACTTCCTTTTTTGGCTATGGGACAGGAAGTGAAGGGAAATCTCCTCGATGGGACACAGATGACAAAAAAAAAAAGAAAACGTTTTACCTATAGTTCTACTTTAAATTTTCCCTTCCCTGGTTCCTCCTACCCCCAACATCAACATGCCAATGACATTTTTAAGTGAAATATTTCTATTTTCATTTCATACCTTATTTTAGATATAGTGATAACATCACTGGGTCTCTGTACTTCTCTATGAAAGACTGGCAGATCATGACTGGTGGGAGGGACTAGTAGGAAGCTGTACATAGCTTCCTGAAATCATCACAGCACCCTCAGTACTCCTCTCAACAGCCCTCAGGCCTGATGCAAGTGGTGGATCTGTATGCAGACTGCCCTAGGTAACTCCCACATGTGAAGATGAGTCTCCATGATTGAAAGAACTAAAATCCAATAAATGTAAAGAGCGGGCACAGGGGCCTTCAGGCTTTGTCATAAAAGAGGTAGATCAGTGTTCTTCAAACTTTTACCCAGCCCATGGGGCACAATTCTGCCTAATGAAACCAACAATGGGGCACTAATCCTCCCACTGACACCAATGATGGGGCACTATTCCTTCCACTGATACCAATGATGGGGCACTATTCCTCCCACTGACACCAACAATGGGGCATTATACCTCCTACTGACACCACCAATAGGGGCGTACTTCCTGCCAAATGAGGCAAATCTCTGTCTGACTTCACGCAGCTTCTAATGCACACTATGAGAAGTTCTGTCTGAGCAGCCAATCAGTAACTTTTCCTCGGACAGTGCCATGGCTAAGACGTGCAAATGTAAGTCGTACCCAAACAATGGGTGTGTGGTGCTGCGCTGTTAAAAATAAGTGAAGTGACCTTGAAACATGACATTCAAAAAGACAAACACTGTGCAGAGTGCTGGGGCAAATAGCTGCCAAAAAACATAAAATCAAAAAACTAATGATCAAGTGGAATAATGTCCAAAATTGCAACTTGTGCAAAAACCAATAATGCAAATATAGACTCATGCAAATTACATGATAAACATAATGATGTGACACAAATAAATCCCTAAGTGCAAGTGCCTGGGAGTGGGTGGAGTGATATAATCCCTCTTTCACCCCGTTCAGATAAACAGTAAAGGTGGATGTCTTTTCTTCCTATATAGTGACACCTAAGTGCAGGGTGGCCTCTCACCTTACTGCTGTAAGGTAACAGCATATATGGAAAATATTGGAGATCCTAGATGATGTGATCAGTCTCGCTGTGGACTCCTGTAGTTTGATAAAAACGACTTCCTCTGGAGGAGGGGGGGGGGGGGGGGATTTCTTCTCCTGGTTGATGATTCCCACTGGGATAAGTATGATACATATACTTCTTTTAGGATGAATGGGAGTTCTGGGAGTTTCTCTCAGGCTTACCCATAGGTATATAGAAAGAAAGAAGGGGTCCCAGATAGTGTAGTATGTAAAAGCAACTATATATATATATATATATATATATATATATATATATATATATATATATATATATATATATATATATATATATATATATATATATATATACATACATACATACACACACACACACACACACACACACACACACACACATACATACATAACCTATATATATATATATGTAGGAAGGCCAGTATGGTGGCCTGAATTTATGGGAGGAGCCCGGGGGGTATTTAAGCAGCCCGCTCACCTGTGGTGCTTGTCGGTTTCCTGTGCGCGATATACGTCACTAGGCCGACTATTCGATATACCAGCGTCCGCAAGTTCTTGCCTCGCAAGTTCCCGTATTCGATACTCCGTACTCAAAACTTTCGAAGTCCGCGTTTTTCGTTCCTAGTTTGTACCACGCGTCTGGCTTGGCTGTCGCAGGTAAGGTCCCGTCGGACTTTTCGTTTTCATATCATGTCACAAAACCGTGAGTTCAAATTTCGTTTCACCCGCATCTCACAAACTGCAATGTATATCGCTCGTACTTTCGATATGTTACAAATTCGACAGCACAGCGACGCTGACGTCGCTTCATTTCTAGCATGTCGGTATCGATAGACAGCCATAGCCAGTCGCAAGTGGTAAATTATCAAAGCAAGTTAGTTCGATACCAATCATTTCTCATTTCTGAAACATTCTAAACTCATTTCTGACATTTCAAATCATTTCTGAAACATTTCTAAACTCATTTCTGACATTTCAAATCATTTCTCATTTCTGAAACATTTCTAAACTCAATTCTGACATTTCAAATCATTTCTCATTTCAGTCACCTGCCGCGCTCCGATTCGAATCCAGTCGCACCAAAAATGCGCCGATTCGTTCCGGTGTGCCCCAGTTATTACGGCCTCATTTCTATACATGCTCCAGAGTTACGTTATTGTCAGTCAATTGTACCTCTGTCATGGTTATCATTTCATTTCCATGTATCACGTTCCGACATGAATTCAGTCGCATGAAAAATGCACCGATTCGTCTCGGCGTGCCCCAGGATTGGCCTCATTTCTATACATGCTCCAGAGTTACGTTTCATCAGTCATTTGTACCTCTGTCATGGTTATCATTTCATTTCCATGTATCACGTTCCGACACGAATTCAGTCGCATGAAAAATGCACCGATTCGTCTCGGCGTGCCCCAGGATTGGCCTCATTTCTATACATGCTCCAGAGTTACGTTTCATCAGTCATTTGTACCTCTGTCATGGTTATCATTTCATTTCCATGTATCACGTTCCGACATGAATTCAGTCGCATGAAAAATGCACCGATTCGTCTCGGCGTGCCCCAGGATTGGCCTCATTTCGATACATGCTCCAGAGTTACGTTTCATCAGTCATTTGTACCTCTGTCATGGTTATCATTTCATTTCCATGTATCACGTTCCGACATGAATTCAGTCGCATGAAAAATGCACCGATTCGTCTCGGCGTGCCCCAGGATTGGCCTCATTTCTATACATGCTCCAGAGTTACGTTTTATCAGTCATTGTACCTCTGTCATGGTTTTCATTTCATTTCCACGTATCACGTTCCGACATGAATTCAGTCGCATGAAAATGCACCGATTCGTCTCGGCGTGCCCAGGATTGGCCACATTTCAGTACATGCTCCGGAGTCCGATTCACAGTCAGTCGCTACAATAGCACGACCGATTCGAGCCTCCGTCATGGCAAACGATATGTTACACCCTCACTTACCGCGCTCCGTTTCGAATCCAGTCGCATCTCCGATGCACCGATTCATTACGGCGTGCCCCAGGGCTCGGCCTCATTTCTGATACATGCTCCAGAGTCCGGATCATAGCTAGTCACAGACATCGGGGGATTGATCCATATCGCTGTCATGCAATTTCTACCATTTCATTCCCACAACACATCACCGTTTCGAAACCAGTCGCATCTGAGGTGCACCGATTCGTCACGGCATGCATCACTGGTTCCGATCGCATTTCATATCTATACCAGAGCTCGGTTGGTTGCCAGTCGCTAACACGGCACAACCAATTCGAGCCTCGGTCAAAATAATCATTTCTCTCATTTCATTTCATACTGCACTCCGATTCGAATCCAGATGCATCTAACAGGCACCGACTCGTCCCAGGAGCACCAATATTTTCAGTTGCCTCATTTCAATACATGCTCCAGAGCCCGGTTCACGGTCGAACAAATCATGACACGACCAGGCCGGACCTCTGTCATGCAGTTCATTCATTTCATAATCAAGGCAAACATTTCGAATCATTTCATTGTCACAAGATTGCAAGCACCATACAGATCATTGCTTCAAGTTAGTTAGCAATCCCTTCACGAATTGTCACCACCTTGGCCTTTGGCATGCTGAGAGACGTTCTATGCTCAGCCGCCCCCAGCAGAAGGGAAGAGCTGGATTGTATCTCCATACAGTAGTAGACTTGGGCCACAAGTATGGAGGATTTTCCTTTTACGAGTACCACCGTTCCTTTTCCGCAAAGGCTGCCGCCAGACTCACACAGTTCCAAACAACAACAAATTGGAGTCTCATGGACACAGAGCTCTTCTGCCGCCATTTTTCCGGCTTACGCTCACCCCTAGGTGCGATTTGCCAGACCTCCACCCACACTGCCACCTGGTGCGCCAATGCGACTTTCAAACGTCCTTTCGAATTTCCCTCTACCTCCGGTGCACTTTAGGGTCAGTCGGCCCCTGAACAAACGCCTCAGGTGGACAAATTCGGACGCCCAGTCCGAACCGTGGGAGGGGCAGCCATCTGCAATAATTACAAATTATGGGTCCTGCAACGTCAGTCAGTGCCGCCTACTCCACATCTGCACCTTATGCTAAAGAGCGCACCCAAGGAACTTGTGCGAAGTCAAACAACAGAAGAGGGCATGACTAAACCGAAGCAACGTCTTATGGCTAAGACTCTACCTCACCTCACATCCCACCCCCTCTCTGGCCACCTACCTTATTCAGGGCTTCACAGTAGGCTTTCACACCGGCCTCATTTCACTACCCCACAGTACGTACGAATGTGGGAATCTTCGTTCAGCAGCCATCGACGAACAAACCATAGATCGACTCTTACAAACAGAACTAGACCGAGAGTACGTTATAGGCCCTTTCACTCAGCCCCCTCTCAGCACTTGGAGAGTCAGCCCTGTTGGGGCTTGTCAAGGGCAAATTCACAAATAAATTACGTTTGGTGTACGACCTGTCTGCACCTCATTCTTCCCACATCCCCAGTCTCAATTCCCTGATTCCCTCCGAAGAATTCTCCATAAAATATTCCTCCGTAGACATGGCGATACAAGCAGTCATCAAAGCAGCTACAGGTGCTTTCCAAAGCCGACATCTCGGATGCCTTTAAGCTCCTGCCTATCCACCCATCCCTTTGGTGCTGGCATGGCATCAAGTGGAAGGAGGCATATTATTTAGGCCACAAAACTGACGTTCGGTTCGAAGAGTAGCCCTTGGCTCTTCGACACATTCGCTCAGTCTCTTGCTTGGATACTGTTACACAAGGCTCAGTGACAAGAAGTCATCCATTACCCTGACGACTTCCTACTAATAGAACCTCCCAGCAAGCCCCCAGGAGACATCGACAAACTCAGAGCGATATTCGGAAAAACTCAATGTTCCCATCACCGAGCACAAAGTAGAAGGCCCAACACATAACATCACCTTTCTCGGGGTCAGCTTAGACACCTGCGCTACGCAAGCCAGTCTCCCCCTCGACAAACTAACCCGCATTAAGGCGGTCCTTCACAAATTCACCCACACCAAGGGGTGTACCAAGAAGCAGTTGCAATCTCTCCTGGGAATGCTGAATTTCGCCATGCGAATTATTCCACAAGGCCGCACCTTCGTGCCACGCCTGCTGAGATTCCTGCCAGAAACACAAGACCCCGATCAGATCTTAAATCTAGACTCCGCAGCAATAGCGGACCTATCTATGTGGGACGAATTCCCGTCCTGGAATGGTATATCCCTAATTATACCCATGGTTTCAGCCCTGTCACCCCAGGTGGTGACAGATGCTCCAGCCACCACAGGTTTCGCTGCAATTTTTGGCCATCATTGGTTTTCAGGACCCTGGCCTCAACAGATACTGTTGATACCCGGCTTTATTCAAACATCTTCCCTCTTCGAACTCTATCCCATAGTGGCAGCGGCACAACTCTGGGGTCACCATTGGACAGGGCAAACAGTAATCTTCACCACCGACAATCAGGCCACGGCAGACATCATCGACAAAGGCAGGTCCAAGTCCCTAGCAGTCATGTCCTTCCTGCGCAGATTGGTACAACTGTCCTTACAGCATCAGTTTAACATACACTGTGCATTATTCCAGGCAGATACAATTTAGCTGCTGACGTACTGTCACGTTTTAACTACACCTCCTTTTCAGACAGATTCCCGGAGCCAATCCAGCGTCGGCCCCTATCCCTGCCTGGTCACAACTGACCCTGGACTAGTTCAACATTTACAAGGAGCAACGCAGCTCATCAATCACTCACTCTCTCATAACACAATTTCTCACATCCTGCCGTAAAGGACCAATAGATGTCAAACAGGTACTGGCCTTCATTTCATACTGCCACACTCAGCTGGCCTTATCGTACAATACTATTCGGCTATACCTAGCCGGCATACAACATTTCGTGACCCCGGAAGACCCCACAAAATCTTTACTGTTCTCATCACACGCTATACGAGCCATCCTAAGGGGCATCCAGGAAACAACAACCAGAGATCAGCACTAAGCGCTTACCCATTACGGGGCCCATCTTCAGGGATATGTCGACTATTCTGGCTACTTCGCCATTCGGTCTGCTGCCCAGCACGGTACTACAAGCAGCCATATAGTTGGCTTACTATGGGTTCTTGCGACCTGGCGAATTCACCTATAACAACCCCACAGACCAAGTATTATGCAGACGGCACTTGCTTCGCCACCAAGGCCATTTCATCCTGCACCTCGAGGTTTCTAAAACCCAGCAAACAGGCTCTGGAGTGGACATTCACCTCTACAGAACCAATAACAGCTGGTGTCCAGTCACCGTACTTAACCGTCTCCTCTCACTCCTGCCTGAACAACCGGACACCAGTCCTCTTCTACCATTCCCAGTTAAACCCTTAAACGCATGTCAGTTTGTAAAACACATAAGGATACTTCTCCGCAATCTTCACCTTAACCCCAGTCAGTACTCCGGACACTCCTTTCGCATCGGAGCAGCCTCCGCAGCATCCCGCCATGGGGTTCCAGACCACGTCATCAAAAGACTAGGCAGGTGGAAATCAGCCTGCTTCGCCCGGTATATACCCAATCCTCAAGTAGAGATGGCACAGGCATTCTCCAAACTGGCTCAATGAATACCTGAAAACCAAAAATATTATACCCCTACCTGAATGTTTTTGCCCCCTTATTTTGGCATACCGGCCATTAGACCAAGGCACACTTTCAGGTCCATTTCATATGGTAAGTCCACACTTCCAGGCCTATTTCCGATGGTAAGTTTTATGTTAACTACAAATGTTATCTATGTCCATATCGGACATAGGGCTCCGACCATAAATATAAATATATATATATATATATATAATCACCCCTGTGACATTTGTTTTGCTGTCTGTGCTCCTCTTCAGAAGATTTCACCTCTTTTTCTGTCCCAATGACAAATATTTTTAGAAAATTTTGGGTTTTTAGTGAAACAAGGATTGGAAAGCATCAGTGGAAAGGAGAAACGTTTTCCCCATATTAACTCTTACAGGAGAGAATTTCCCTTCCTAGGGGTAGATTTCATCTCACTTCCTGTTGTCTCCTTCCGTTTGCAAGTAGGAGTCGTTTGTAAGTTGGATGTTTGAAAGTAGGGTCCTGCCCTATATACTCTGCAGAAATTGTGGCCTTAGGTGTTGTTGTGGCCACAACACTGTAAGCCCTCACAGGGCCCTGCTGTGAAATATTAGATCAAGAATTGTAATTACATGCACAGGGGCAGAAAAACGAACCCTCCTGCAAAATATTGCATCAAAAATTGTAATTACACACCCCTGTTAAACAGGGGCTGAAAAATTGGGCGTTAGCTACTGGTGGCGGCGCCCAGAACCAAAAATGTTCTTACAAGCTATCAGCATGATCATTGAGGAAGAGGATAATCACTCAGCATAACAGGATAGTCACTCAGCATCAGCATAGGCAGTCTTGAAGGGATCTGACATTTCAAAAAAAATTATTCGGTTACATCAGCATCAGTTGCTTGGTAGCTGGTGGTGATCCAAGACTGATTCATTTTTATTAAAAGGTCAGTCGATCGACCGAGTCGGTGGACAGACGCACTCTGTGATCGGTTACAAAGCCTCCAGCAGCACTGAATGTGCGTTCCGAAAGAACGCTGGATGCAGGACAGGCCAGTAGCTCAATTGCATACTGTGCAAGCTCTGGCCAGTGATCCATCCTCAAGACCCAGTAATCCAGAGGATTTTCGGTGGGAAAGGTGTCCAAGTCAGATCTTGCCCCTAGGTATTCCTGCACCATGTAAAACAGACGCTGACGATGGTTGCTGGAACCGATCATAACTTGGGGCTGCGGACTAAAAAATTGTCTGAACACATCGGTCAGACGGCCACCTTCTCCACCGCTCCTTCTTTGACTGACCGAAGCCTCAGCAACACGTTGTCCAGGAACAGGAGTTTGTAACCTCCCAGTCTCTGTACACGCGTTGCACAGACCTTTCTGCAAGGCCTCCCGAAGATGTTTCATCCTCTGCTCCCTCTGCGACGGCAAGATAAGGTCCGCAACCTTACCCTTGTAACGTGGATCAAGGAGGGTTGCCAGCCAGTATTGGTCCTTCTCCTTGATACCACGAATACGAGGATCCTTCCGCAGGCTTTGCAGGATCAGGGAGGCCATGCAGCGTAGGTTTGCTGAGGCATTCGGTCCGGAGTCCTCTGGGTCACTAGGAACGACATGATCCGCAGCCACCTCCTCCCAGCCATGTACAAGTCCATGGGTTTCTTGGGACTGTAAACGATCCCTTACTGCTGCTGATGCTGAGTGCCAGGCTCCACCTCCATGCTGACACAATCCTCCTCCTCCTCGTCCTCGTCCTCCTCCTGTGTGATCGGCGGGCACGCAGGAACACTGTCTGGATAAAGGGGGCTTTGAGAGCTAAGGAAGTCCTCCTCTTCCTGCCTCTGTTCTGCCTCAAGTGCCCTGTCCATTATTCCACGCAGCGTGTACTCCAACAGGTGGACAAGGGGGACAGTGTCACTGATGCATGCACTGTCACTGCTCACCATCCTTGTGGCCTCCTCAAATGGTGACAGGACAGTGCATGCATCCCTGATCATGGCCCACTGGCGTGGGGAAAAAAAACAAGCTCCCCTGACCCTGTTCTGGTGCCATAGTCGCACAGGTACTCATTGATGGCCCTATGCTGCGTGTGCAGCCGCTGCAGCATGGCCAACGTTGAGTTCCACCTGGTGGGCATGTCACAGATTAGGCGGTTCTTGGGCAGGTTAAATTCCTTTTGGAGGTCTGCCAGCCGAGCACTGGCATTATATGACTGGCGGAAATGCACACAGACTTTCGTGGCCTGCCTCAGGACATCCTGTAAGCCCGGGGACCTGCCCAAGAACCGCTGCACCAAGTTAAGGACGTGAGCCAAACAGGGCACATGGGTCAGTTGTCCCTGTCGGAGGGTGGAGAGGAGGTTGGTGCCATTGCCGCAGACCACCATTTCTGCCTTAAGTTGGCGTGGCATCAACCACCTTTGAACCTGCCAGTGCAGAGCTGACAGAATCTCTGCCCCAGTGTGGCTCCTGTCCCCCAAGCACGCCAGCTCCAACACCGCATGGCATCTTTTGGCCTGTGTACTTGCGTAGCCCCTTGAACGCCTACGGAGCACTGCTGGTTCCGAGGACAAAGCACAGGAAGAGGCCATGGAGGAAGAAGAAGAGGAGGGGGTGGAGGAGAGAGGTGTGTCAGAATCACCAGTACTGGCATTTTGGAGGCGTGGTGGCGGAACAACCTCCAACACTACTGCACCTTGTCCTGCATCCTTCCCAGCTGCCAGCAGAGTCACCCAATGCGCAGTGAAACTTAATGTACCTGTCCATGCCTGCTGGACCATGAGTCAGCGGTAATATGCACCTTACCGCTGACCGCCCTGTCCAGCGAGGCCAAGACATAGCCTTCCACAGGCCGGTAGAGAGCCGGAATTGCCTTCCGTGAGAAAAAGTGGTGTTTGGGAACCTGCCACTGAGGATCCACATATTCCGCAAACTCACGGAAGGGGGCAGAGTCTACCAACTGAAAAGGTAGCAGTTGAAGTGCTAGCAATTTTGCCAAGCTAGCATTCAACCGCTGGGCATGTGGATGGCTGGGAGCGAACTTCTTTCTGTGGTGCAGCAGCTGGGGCAGGGAAATTTGCCTGGTACAATCTGACGTTGGTGTACCGATAGCAGATTGCCTGCAAGTACTTGGCTGTGACACACCTAATTCTACACCTTCATTCCTCTCAGTGCAGGTCTCAGAGAGGACTGAAGGTATAGTGGGGTAGGAGATCCCAGCTGATGAGTAGCAAGGAGAGGTCCTCTTTGTTTTTTGGTGTGGGTCTTTTAGGTACGCTTGCCAACGAACTGCATGGCAGGTCAACATATGTCTGGTCAAGCATGTGGTGCCCAAGTGGGAGATGTTTTGGCCATGCGAGATACGCTTGAGACATATGTTGCAAATAGCAGCAGTGCGATCTGATGCACTCATCTCAAAAAAGGCCCACACCAAAGAACTTTTGGAATAACGCGCAGAGACAGCAGCGCCCTGCACATGCAGAGCTCTGCGGTGTGATGCAGTCAGTGTGCTGCCCTTAGGCTGGCCCCTGGAGGGCATCCTGCCTCGTTGATGATGTGCCGCCTCCTTCTCCGTCTCCTCTCTCCTATCAGGCACCCACGTGGAGTCAGTGACCTCATCATCCCCTCCCTCCTCATCACTGGAGCAAACCTGGCAGTATGCTGCAACAGGGGAACATGACTGCCAGATTGCTGTCCTTCTTGGGCAGCCCCTCTGTCCGGGCTCACGTTACTGTCTTCATCTAGCTGAGTACCATCATCAGAGCCTTCAAAATGCTGGGCATCCTCCTGGAGCATGTACCCAACACTGTGGTCAAACAGTTCGAGGGACTCCTCAGGAGGACATGGTGGGGCTAGGGAAGTAGTCACTGATGCCATTGAGCTGAGGGAAGAGGCCGCGTTGGCAGCTGCTTTGCCAGACAAAGTACCCTGAGCCTGGGTGAGAGAGGATGAGGAGGATGAGGACGGCTTGGTCATCCACTCGACCAAGTCTTCCGCATGTTGCGGCTCAACACGGCCAGCTGCCGAAAAAAAGGCTAAGCGTGTCCCACGGCCACGTGCTGATGAGGATGCACCGTCTCCACGACCAGCACTGTTGCCTCTAGACACAGAGCCTGCTTGCCCTCTTTTATTGGCTTGTGACTGTCTGCCTCTCCTCGTTGGCCTTCCATCAAGGAGAGGCAGATTATATATATATATATATATATATATATATATATATATATATATATATATATATATATATATATATATATATATACACACAGTGCCTTGCAAAAGTATTCGGCCCCCTTGAACTTTTCAACCTTTTGCCACATTTCAGGCTTCAAACATAAAGATATAAAATTTTAATTTTTTGTGAAGAATCACCAACAAGTGGGACACAATTGTGAAGTGGATGGAAATCTATTGGATATTTTAAACTTTTTTAGCAAATAAAAAACTGAAAAGTGGTGCGTGCAAAATTATTCGGCCCCTTTACTTTCAGTGCAGAAAACTCACTCCAGAAGTTCAGCGAGGATCTCTGAATGATCCAATGTTGTCCTAAATGACTGATGGTGATAAATAGAATCCACCTGTGTGTAATCAAGTCTCTGTATAAATGCACCTGCTCTGTGATAGTCTCAGGGTTCTGTTGAAAGCGCAGAGAGCATCATGAAGACCAAGGAACATACCAGGCAGGTCCGTAATACTGTTGTGGAGAAGTTTAAAGCCGGATTTGGATACAAAAAGATTTCCCAAGCTTTAAACATCCCAAGGAGCACTGTGCAAGCGATCATTTTGAAATGGAAGAAGTATCAGACCACTGCAAATCTACCAAGACCTGGCTGTCCCTCTAAACTTTCAGCTCATACAAGGAGAAGACTGATCAGAGATGCAGCCAAGAGGCCCATGATCCCTCTGGATGAACTGCAGAGAACTACAGCTGAGGTGGGAGAGTCTGTCCATAGGACAACAATCAGTCATACACTGCACAAATCTGGCCTTTATGGAAGAGTGGCAAGAAGAAAGCCATTTCTCAAAGATATCCATAAAAAGTTTTGTCTAAAGTTTGCCACAAGCCACCTGGGAGACACACCAAACATGTGGAAGAAGGTGCTCTGGTCCGATGAAACCAAAATCCAACTTTTTGGCCACAATGCAAAACGATATGTTTGGCATAAAAGCAACACAGCTCATCACCCTCAACACACCATCCCCACCGTGAAACATGGTGGTGGCAGCATCATGGTTTGGGCCTGCTTTTCTTCAGCAGGGACAGGGAAGATGGTTAAAATTAAGGGGAAGATGGATGCAGCCAAATACAGGACCATTCTGGATGAAAACCTGTTGGAGTCTGCAAAAGACCTGAAACTGGGACGGAGATTTATCTTCCAACAAGACAATGATCCCAAACATACAGCAAAATCTACAAAGGAATGGTTCACAAATAAACGTATCCAGGTGTTAGAATGGCCAAGTCAAAGTCCAGACCTGAATCCAATCGAGAATCTGTGGAAAGAGCTGAAAACTGCTGTTCACAAACACTCTCCATCCAACCTCACTGAGCTCGAGCTGTTTTGCAAGGAAGAATGGGCAAGAATTTCAGTCTCTCGATGTGCAAAACTGATAGAGACATACCCCAAGCGACTTGCAGCTGTAATCGCAGCAAAAGGTGGCTCTACAAAGTATTAACGCAAAGGGGCCGAATAATTTTGCATGCCCCACTTTTCATTTTTTTATTAGTTAAAAAAGTTTCAACAATCCAATAGATTTCGTTCCACTTCACAATTGTGTCCCACTTGTTGGTGATTCTTCACAAAAAATAAAAATTTTATATCTTTATGTTTGAAGCCTGAAATGTGGCAAAAGATTGAAAAGTTCAAGGGGGCCGAATACTTTCGCACACACACACACACACATACAAACACTGATTATACTGCAGCTAGCAGAATCAACTGCCTGCCTGTAGTATTATTAGTATAATACCTGCATTTGTCTTCAGGTAGCTATACTGTAGGTGCAACTGTGTGGGGTACACAGTACCGTAACTGGAAATACTTCAAAGAGCCTACACAAGCAACTGGCTGCAGGTAGCTATACTGTAGACACAGTACAGTAACTGGAAATACTTTAAAAACACCTGCCTGTCAGTATATTAGGAAGAGAAGAACAGGATCTAGCTAAACTGAATACATGAATACAGTGTGTGTATATATATATATATATATATATATATATATATATATATATATATATATATATATATATATATATATATATATATATATATATATATATATATATATATATATATATATATATATATATACACACACACACACACACATACACAACACCTGGGATGCATATATATTCACAATACACTGCAAGTGCAGCTAACTGACTTGACCTGCCTACTCTATCTAACTTAAATCAAATGACACTGTCTCTCTCTCTCAACGCCGGAACACACTACACAGGGCCGACGTGCAGGCAGCCTGTACTAAACCCCGAGCCATAATTGGCCAAAGCCTCCTTGGCTTTGGCCAATTACGGCTCTCTGTACACACAGCGCTGTGATTGGCCAAGCATGCGGGTCATAGTGCATGCTTGGCCAATCATCAGCCAGCAATGCACTGCGATGCCGCAGTGAATTATGGACCGTGACGCGCCACTCGAATTTGGCGCGAACGGCCCATATCGTTCGTATCGGCGAACGACCGAACACACGATGTGCCCCCCCCCCCCCCCCCTCGTGGCTTACCTGCAGCACACAAAGAAAAAGGGAGAGAAGAGCAGAAGATATTATATAGTAATAGATATTAGGTGGTTCCGCAGGTGATGAATGGTGTTGATCGATCTTTGCATATATGGGCTGCTACCTTGCTGGTACGACAGAGCTGTCACATCAGTTGAGAAGATACTTGAGTAAGGAGAGAGGAGCGCCCGGTCTCCAGAATAAAGAAACTCTTGATGAAAAATATGGTCATTTATTTCAGGTAATACATGTACAGATAGAGCCAACACGTTTCGGGGGAATTGCCTCCCCCTTCTTCATGGCTGTTAATACATTCTAACTGAGGTGCGTAGGATCTGTGGTTGTACCTAAGTTTTTTATGAAAGCTGATGAAAAGGAACAACTGCGGAGCCTACCCATCTCTGTTAGCATGTACCAAACAACAACATTCTAACGGATATGGGTTGTACCACTTGTGAGATGCAGTGCCACCAAAAAAAATGCCTCTGCATCTCACAAGCAGTCATAAGCTTTCATAAAAAACTTGGATACAACCACGGAGCTTACCCATCTCCGTTAGAATATACCAACTGCCCAGAAGAAGGGGGAGGCAATTCCCCAGAACATGTCACCTCTACCTGTACATGTTTTATACCCAATAAACAATTATATTCTTCATCAAGAGTTTCCTTATTCTGGACACCGGGTGCTTCTCTCTCCTTACTCACATCAGGTTGGCCTCCAACCAGGGTAACCAAAACTATTTACTACAAACGTGGGACTTTAGAGGTAATATAATGTCCTCCAACCAAGGTAAGTGGCAACTGAGCTAGGTCTGAACTCGTTAGATGCTTACTCATAGCTATGAGTAAGCATCTAACGATGTGAAACGCGTTAGCAATCATTCACCCTGTACGCCTTTTTCTCATGTGACTGTATTTTGGATTTTTTACACTCTACAATAAAGATGTTTCTTCTTCAGAGTGCGGCTATCCAGGAACTTTTTCATCTCCATCCATGTCTGTGCAATGGCGAATGTACAAACCCAGTGATGACACCAAACTGGCAACGAAGCTGATGACCGGTAATCAATGTATGTTCTTCATGCCCGGTAACCAATGTATGTTCTTCAGCTCCCCCATGATCTATGTTCCTGCTCTGCTCAGGCACTCCTTCAGAACTACATCTTCCGAGAGTCCTTTCCCTACATGAAGTGAGAGAGTTAAGGTTTGGCCTGGACTGATGTCAGTAAGCCAATAGCCATGTGCATGAGCCAGCAAGCAGACGGAGGACTTTTGCAAATATCTGACATGCAATTACACAGCAGCACGTCTGTGTGCAGCCTTGTGGCTCCAGGTGTGCATGTCTGCATGCAATGCCCCCCTGCCCCCCCAACCCAGTGATGGCACCAAACTGCCAAAGAAGTGCTGATATCTGGTAATCAATGTATGTTCTTCAGCTCCCCTGTTACCTGTGTTCCTGCTCTGCTCAGGGATGCTCCCAGAACTACAGTACCTTTTCCTACACCCAGTAAGTGTGCAGGCTCTTGAGAGTCAATGCAGCAGCATTGGTTTGCTTGGGGAAAAAAAACAACGTGGTGCGGGGAATAGGTGGAATTCTGTAGTCAGGCAGTGCTGATGACCCTGGTTGGGATTTCAGTGCAGCAGAGGTAGTGTTGTCATCTGAAACATCACATGAGGAGCAGACTGGATTTTTGGCAGATCAATAGATATTTTACTAGTTTGAGAACAGCGACTGAGATCATGAGAGCGTCAGTCAACCAACATTTCAAAAGGAAGTTAGCAATGGCAGTCTATGGAATTCTCATGTCAGAATAATTCAAATCTAAATAAGGTAAGAAGGGTGGGATGATGTGATATATAATTCTTTTTTTTTACAGGCAGAGAGTAAAAAATAACAAGAACAAAAATAAGTATACATAATAGACCAATCTGGTTTGCGGCTACATCATTTGGTGTAGTCCTCTGCCATCTAGTGGTAAATATTGAGAATGCAGTTCCCTTTAACATATAGTATATAGTTATAGTCAAAAAATAAACTTTTCAAAAAACTGGATGGAGTGATGAGATTTTAGACTCCTTGTCAGATTTGAATTTCCATTATTGTATCTTCATGACAGGAAGCAGAGGGGAAAACTCCCCAAAGAGACAGAGACAAATGTTTTGGTTATAGGTATACTTCAAAGCAAACCTTCAGTTGGATTGCATTGGTAGTTTGGTCAGTGTAGCACCTTTCACAAAAACAGTTTAAAGGGTCAGTTCATCCAAGAATGGTATTTTAGTAATAAGTGGAGCCTGGTGGGCTGAGTCAGTCCCTGGCTTCTTAAATGTATTGTAAGTAAGGTCCTTAGCGCTATAAAAGTGAATGTATAATATAGTACTCTGATAAATTGCAGCTAGATCTAAAGTGTATGAGTGCAGTAAATTGGTATAAAATAAATAAGTGATCAGCGCAACTTAATATTATAAATATAGATGATTTAGCACTGTGCGATAATCTGTACAAAAATTGCTAAAAAAATGCAACTGTGCAAAAAAAAAAACGCTAAAGATGCTGTGCAAAATTGCTAGGTGCAAATATGAGCTTGTGTTCAAATAAATCAATACCAATGAACGCTCATGGCACTGTGCAAAATACAATATATGCAAAAAATTATATAAATATCAATAATAAAATTCCTATGCATATGCAATATATCAATGAGACACATGTAATTATTATAGATAAATATAGCAATAATCCGTATAATCTCTCTTTATCACACTGCTGACACAACAAATAGTGATAGCCTAATGATAGATGATTTAGCACTGTGCGATGATCTGTGCAAAAATTGCTAAAAAATGCGACTGTGCAGAAAAAACGCTAAAGATGCTGTGCAAAATTGCTAGGTGCAAATATGAGCTTGTGTTCAAATAAATCAATGCCAATGAACGCTCATACTATAAATAAATGTAGATGATTTAGCACTGTGCGATAATCTGTGCAAAAAATTTCTAAAAAATGCAACTGTGCAAAAAAACACTAAAGATGCTGTGCAAAATTGCTAGGTGCAAATATGAGCTTGTGTTCAAATAAATCAATACCGAAGAACGCTCATGGCGCTCTGCAAAATACAAATATGAATTGGTGCACATAAGATGATTTCAGTGCAAAAAAAAAAAAAATAATCATATATAAATATCAATAATAAAATGCATATGCAAGATATCAATGAGACACATGTAATTTATATAGATGAATATAGCAATAATCCGTATAATCTCTCTTTATCACACTGTTGACGCAACAAATAGTGGTGCTGCAATAGTTCATGAAGTGAAGATAAATAAAGTCTATGATAAAACAAAGTGCAGACAGTGCTTCAATAAGTGCTCTTCAATAAAATTGCCGGTATGTCACTCTTCGTGTGTATCACTCAGTGTTCACTAGACTCTTACCTCCATATGGATAGTGAAAAGCAGTTTAGATGGGTATAGCTGAAGACCTTTCCAAGATGTGATGGTAGATGGCCCTCTCCAGGTATTGTATATTAGATGGTGGCTCCGGCTTAGTCCATACAGACGTTCATTCCCAGCAGATATGTACAGGGGATAAAGAAGAATCTCCCATAGTATAGAATGTATAAACTGATTTATTTATTTATTTATTTAAAAGCCAAGTGGAAACTTACAACAGAGTAGTAAAAAAAACAGCAGATTTGTAATTTGGACGGTGTTACAGGTGCCTCTCACATCACTTAGTAATAAGTGGAGCCTGGTGGGCTGAGTCAGTCCCTGGCTTCTTAAATGTATTGGTTCCTCCAGCAGTGATATCTCCCAGCTAGAGTTCCTGACTCTCTTCCTGTCCAGCTGGGAGTTTTAGGTGGACACCATGTGTGTTCCAGCTCCTCTGGTTACATTCTATATGATATAAAATAAAGCCACAATTCAGCAGGGATGATGGGAGCCCGTTATAATGGAAACAGAAAGACTGCAGACCTCGACATACTGGACAGTATCAATGGGAACACATCGTAATGTGTGCATATTCAGGAACTTGGTGCAAGGATGGTGAGAACCTCTTAAAGTATAGAAGCTGTACAGATCCAGAATATATGTGCAGGGATGGTGAGATTCTATCATAATGGGCACAGCAGGTGTGTAGACCTGGGAACTTAGTACAGGGTTGGTGGGAAACCCTCATAATGGGCACTTAAGGGGTACAGACCCAGGAACTCAGCACAGGGATGGTGGGAACCCCTCATAATGAGAACAACAGGTGTGCAGATCCAGGAGCTCAACACAGGGATGGTGGGAAGCCCTCATAATGGGCACAACAGGCGTACAGACCTAAGAACTCAGCATTGGAATGGTAGTAGCCCCTCATAATTGGCAAAGCAGGTGTACAGACCTAGGAACTCCGCACAGGGATGTGGGAGACCCTCGTAATGGGCACAGTGGGTGTACAGACCTAGGAACTCAGCACAGGGATGGTGGGTAGAGTTGCCACCTCATCCCTTTAAACCCGAACACCTTTAAATTACACAGGCTCTGAGGCTTATTAAATGCAGATAAGGCACCAAGTGAGTTTAATTACCACCTTAATCAACCACAGAACCTGTGTAATTAATATGTGTTCGGGTTTAAAGGGATGAGGTGGCAACCATAATGGTGGGAGACCCTCATAATGGGCACAGCAGGTGTACAGACCCAGGAGCTCAACACAGGGATGATGGGAAGCCCTAATAATGGGCTCATTAGGTGTGCAGACCTAGGAAGTCAGCACTGGGATGGTAGGGGTTAAAAAAATATATATATATATATATATATATATATATATATATATATATATATATATATACATATACACACATTTCATTTTTTACATTTTTTTTTTTTTTTTTTGTCATCAACATTTTGAAATATTGTGATTCATTCCATTTTGATTTTGACCAGACTGTCTGAGTTCATTGTGTAAAATTGTAATCCTAAAATATTTTATGAACAGACAACAATTTTCCACTCAATTCCCATTTCTCCATTGCTTAAATTTAATTTAAGTTTTGTTGCAACTTGAATGTAGGTAAAGTTATTTCAGTTATTATTCAGTAATATATATATATATATAGCTACTGTTAATAACATACAGTGGGGAAGGAAAGTATTCAGACCCCCTTAAATTTTTCACTCTGTTATATTGCAGCCATTTGCTAAAATCATTTTCAAGTTAATTTTTTCCTCATTAATGTACACACAGCACCCCATATTGACAGAAAAACACAGAATTGTTGACATTTTTGCAGATTTATTAAAAAAGAAAAACTGAATGGTCCTAAGTATTCAGACCCTTTGCTCAGTATTTAGTAGAAGCACCCTTTTGATCTAATACAGCCATGAGTCTTTCTGGGAAAGATACAACAAGTTTGTCACACCTGGATTTGGGGATCCTCTGCCATTCCTCCTTGCAGATCCTCTCCAGTTCTGTCAGGTTGGATGGTAAATGTTGGTGGACAGCCATTTTTAGGTCTCTCCAGAGATGCTCAATTGGGTTTAATTCAGGGCTCTGGCTGGGCCATTCAAGAACAGTCACGGAGTTGTTGTGAAGCCACTCCTTCGTTATTTTAGCTGTGTGCTTGGGGTCATTATCTTGTTGGAAGGTAAACCTTCGGCCCAGTCTGAGGTCCTGAGCACTCTGGAGAAGGTTTTCGTCCAGGATATCCCTGTACTTAGCCGCATTCAACTTTCCCTCGATTGAACCAGTCGTCCTGTCCCTGCAGCTGAAAAACACCCCCACAGCATGATGCTGCCACCACCACGCTTCACTGTTGGGACTGTATTGGACAGGTGATGAGCAGTGCCTGTTTTTCTCCACACATACCGCTTAGAATTAAGGCCAAAAAGTTCTATCTTGGTCTCATCAGACCAGAGAATCTTATTTCTCACCATCTTGGAGTCCTTCAGGTGTTTTTTAGCAAACTCCATGCAGGCTTTCATGTGTCTTGCAGGAGGAGAGGCTTCCGCCGGGCCACTCTGCCATAAAGCCCTGACTGGTGGAGGGCTGCAGTGATGGTTGACTTTCTACAACTTTCTCCCAACTGCATCTCTGGAGCTCAGCCACAGTGATCTTTGGGTTCTTCTTTACCTCTCTCACCAAGGCTCTTCTCCCCCGATAGCTCAGTTTGGCCGGATGGCCAGCTCTAGGAAGGGTTCTGGTCATCCCAAAGGTCTTCCATTTAAGGATTATGGAGGCCACTGGGCTCTTGGGAACCTTAAGTGCAGCAATTTTTTTTTCGTAACCTTGGCCAGATCTGTGCCTTGCCACAATTCTGTCTCTGAGCTCTTCAGGCAGTTCTTTTGACCTCGTGCATCTCATTTGCTCTGACATGCACTGTGAGCGGTAAGGTCTTGTATAGACAGGTGTGTGGCTTTCCTAATCAAGTCCAATCAGTATAATCAAACACAGCTGCACATAAATGAAGGTGTAGAACCATCTCAATGATGATCAGAAGAAATGGACAGCACCTGAGTTAAATATGAGTGTCACAGCAAAGGGTCTGAATACTTAGGACCATGTGATATTTCAGCTTTTCTTTTTTAACCACTAGGCGTCCGCGCTATAGCCGAAAGACGGCTACAGCGCGGACTCCAATTGCCGGGAGGGCGTCCCTGGACGTCCTCCTGTTTACTTCCATGTTGCACGCGGGCGCGCATCGGGGAAGTTTTGTGCTGCCCGTGTCCCTTGGACACAGCCAGTCACAGATCGCTGGAAACGGCCAATCATAGCGGCCGTTTTCAGCGCGATCGGCGGTGCCAATGAGAGACGATCTCATATTTAAACATATGAGATCATCTCTCATCGCCGGCTCTCCTCCTCACACAGAGACAGCGTGTGAGGAGGGAGAGCGAACCGCTGCGGCGGTAAGTGATCAGAAAAAAAAAAGGAAAAAAGGTGTCCCCGCTGCCATCTGTCCGTGCCATCTGTCATCAATGCCACATAGTGCCATCTGTCGTCAGTGCCATCTGTCAGTGTCATGTGCCATCTGTCAGTGTCATCTGTGCCACGTATTAGTGCCATCTTGTATTAGTGCCATCTGTCATCAGTGTCAGTGCCACGTATCGGTGCCATTTGTCATCAGTGCCATGTCAGTGTCATTGTCCTGGTTCTCCAGGGCCTTCAAAACTGTAATAGGTAGTCAACAAATTAGATGTGTAATTTATGCTCCTAGAACACGTGATGGCGCTCCCTGCATGTTGGGCCTCTCTATGTGGCCAGGCTGTGAAAAAGTCCCACACATGTGGTATCCGCATACTCAGGAGGAGTAGCAGAATGTATTTCGGGGTGTTATTTGTGGTATACACATGCCATGTGAGAGATATAATCTATTACAATAAAAATTTTGTGGGGAAAAATAAATCTTTATTTTGCAAAGAATTGTGGGAAAAAATGACATCAAAAACCTCACCATACCTCTTACTAAATACCTTGGAATGTCTACTTTCAAAAAAGGGGTCATTTGGGGGGTATTTTGTACTTTCCTGACTTGTTCGGGTCGCAAGAAATGAGATAGGCCGTCAGTACATCAGGTGTGATCAATTTTTTTTTATGATTTACACCATAACTTGTAGACTCTCTAACTTTCACACGGACCAAATAATATCCACTAATTTGGGTTATTTTTACCAAAGATATGTAGCATTATAAATTGTGGCCAAAATTTATGAAGAAAATTTACTAATTTGCAAAATTTTATCGCAGAAACAGCTGTCAGCGTGAGTAGAAAAAAAAAAAGATTACCGATCTTTTGTTTACATCATGTGATCAGCTGTCATTGGCTGACAGCTGATAACATGGTAAGGGGCCGGGACCGGCCCCTTACTTGGATTGGTGATCACCCGAGTCTCAGTGACTCGGTGATCACAGCGCGCTCGGCGCACGCCCTGCAGGGCGCGTGCACAGGGGAGGCCGTCATATGAAGGCCTCCTGGGAATTCAGGTCCGCGCTGTGGCCATCATTCGGCCATATCGCGGATGTGAAGTGGTTAAAGAAAAAAAATAAATTTCTCAGTTAAGGGCGATATGTATTCTTCTACATATTTTTGGTAATAAAAATCGCAATAAGCGCATATTAAATTCAAGATTAATCACTGCGCTAATAATGGTAATGAAGCAGCTAGCATAAATTGTATGGTGACAATGAAATGCATAGAAAAATAGTTGTACGTAGGGATGAGCCGAACACCCCCCCGGTTCGGTTCGCACCAGAACCTGCGAACGGACCGAAAATTTGCACGAACGTTAGAACCTCATTGACGTCTATGGGACTCGAACGTTCGAAATCAAAAGTGCTGATTTTAAAGGCTAATTTGCATGGTATTGTCCTAAAAAGGGTTTGGGGACCCGGGTCCTGCCCCAGGGGACATGTATCAATACAAAAAAAAGTTTTTTAAAAACGGACGTTTTTTCGGGAAGAGTGATTTTAATGATGCGTAAAGTAAAAAAAAAAAAAAAGTGAAATAGTCCTTTTAAATATCGTACCTGGGGGTGTCTATAGTATGCCTGTAAAGTGGCGCGTGTTTCCCGTGCTTAGAACAGTCCCTGCACAAAATGGCATTTTTAAAGGAATAAAAGTAATTTAAAACTACTTGTGGCTTTAATGTAATGTCGGGTCCTGGCAATATGGATGAAAATCAGTGAGACAAACGGCATGGGTACCCCCCCCAGTCCATTACCAGGCCCTTTGGGTCTTGTATGGATATTAAGGGGAATCCCGCACCCAAATTATAAAAAGGAAAGGCGTGGGGCCACCAGGCTCTATATACTCTGAACAGCAGTATACAGGTGGTGTAAACAAGGCAGGGACTGTAGGTTTTTTTGTTAAGTAGAATCTGTTTGTAATTTTGAACTGGTACGTTTTTAACGTGTTTAGCTCCAGCCAAAAAAATCTATTTTTAAGCTTTTTGGAAAACTTAGGGAAGGGTTATTACCCCTGTGACATTTGTTTTGCTGTCTGTGCTCCTCTTCAGAAGATTTCACCTCACTTTCTGTCCCAATGACAAATGTTTTTTAGAAAATTTGGGGGTTTTGGTGAAACAAGGATTGGTGATAAAGCATCAGTGGAAAGGAGAAATGTTTTTCCTATATTAACTCTTACAGGAGAGAATTTCCCTTCCTAGGGGTAGATTTCATCTCATTTCCTGTTGTCTCCTTCGGTTTGCAAGTAGGAGTCGTTTGTAAGTTTGAATGTTTTAAATTAGGGGCCTGCCCTATATACTCTGCAGAAATTGTGGCCTTAGGTGTTGGTGTTGCCACAACACTGTAAGCCCTCACAGGGCCCTGCTGAGAAATATTAGATCAAGAATTGTAATTACATGCACCTGTTGAACAGGGGCAGAAAAATTGGGCCTGTGGTGGTGCTGGTGCCACAACACTGTAAGTCCTCAGTTACTCTTGGTGGGCGCAGAAACTGGCCCTGTTGTGAAATATTAGATCAAGAATTGTAATTACATGCACCTGTCGAACAGGGGCAGAAAAATTGGGCCTTAGGCACTGGTGCCACAACACTGCAACCCCTCACAGATACTCCTAGTTGGAGCGCAGGAACGAGCCCTGCTGCAAAGTATTGCATCAAAAATTGTAATTGCACACCCCTGTTAAACAGGGGCTGAAAAATTGGGCCTTAGCTACTAGTGGCGGCGCCCAGAACCAAAAATGTTGTTACAAGCTATCAGCATGATCATTGAGGAGGAAGAGGATAACTCAGCATCAGCATAGGCAGTCTTGAAGAGATCTGACATTTCAAAAAAAATTATTCGGTTACATCAGCATCGGGTGCTTGGTAGCTGGGGGTGATCCAAGACTGATTAATTTTTATGAAGGTCAGTCGATCGACCGAGTCGGTGGACAGACGCACCCTGTGATCGGTTACAAAGCCTCCAGCAGCACTGAATGTGCGTTCCGAAAGAACGCTGGATGCAGGACAGGCCAGTAGCTCAATTGCATACTGTGCAAGCTCTGGCCAGTGATCCATCCTCAAGACCCAGTAACCCAGAGGATTTTCGGTGGGAAAGGTGTCCAAGTCAGATCTTGCCCCTAGGTATTCCTGCACCATGTAAAACAGATGCTGGCGATGGTTGCTGGAACCAATCACACCTTGGGGCTGCGGACTAAAAAAATTGTCGATCAGACAGCCACCTTCTCCACCGCTCCTTCTTTGACTGACCGAAGCCTCAGCAACACGTTGTCCAGGAAGAGGAGTTTCTAGCCTCCCCAGTCTCTGGGAACGCGTTGCACAGACCTTTTCTGCAAGGCCTCTCGAAGATGTTTCATCCTCTGCTCCCTCTGCGACGGCAGGATAAGGTCCGCAACCTTACCCTTGTAACGTGGATCAAGGAGAGTTGCCAGCCAGTATTGATCCCTCTCCTTGATACCACGAATACGAGGATCCTTCCGCAGGCTTTGCAGGATCAGGGAGGCCATGCAGCATAGGTTTGCTGAGGCATTCGGTCCCGAGTCCTCTGGGTCACTAAGGACGACATGATCCGCAGCCACCTCCTCCCAGCCACGTACAAGTCCATTGGTTTCTTGGGACTGTAAATGATCCCTTAAAGACTGCTGCTGATGCTGAGTGCCAGGCTCCACCTCCATGCTGACACAATCGTCCTTGTCCTTCTCCTCGTCCTCCTGTGTGATTGACGGGCACGCAGGAACACTATCTGGATAAAGGGGGCCTTGAGAGCTAAGGAAGTCCTCCTCTTCCTGCCTCAAGTGCCCTCATGACTGCCAGATTGCTGTCCTTCTTGGGCACCCCCTCTGTCTGGGCTCACGTTACTGCCTTCCTCTAGCTGAGTACCATCATCGGAGCCTTCAAAACGCTGAGCATTTACCCAACACTGTGATCAAACAGTTCGAGGGACTCCTTTAGAAGGACATGGTGGGGCTAGGGAAGGAGTCACTGATGTCATTGAGCCGAGGGAAGAGGCCACGTTGGCAGCTGCTTTGCCCGACAAAGTACCCTGAACCTGGGTGAGAGAGGATGAGGTCGGCTTGGTCACCCACTCGACCAAGTCTTCCGCATGTTGCGGCTCAACACAGCCAGCTGCCGAAAAAAAGGCCAAGCGTGTCCCGCGGCCACGTGCTGATGAGGATGCACCGTGTCCACGACCAGCACTGTTGCCTCTAGACACAGAGCCTGCTTGCCCTCTTTTATTGGCTTGTGACTGTCTGCCTCTCCTCGTTGGCCTTCCAGACATACTATTGGCCTGCAGTGAGCTGCACAAAAGTGATTTTATATATATAGATATATATATTCTCGATTTATACTGCAGCTAGCAGAATCAACTGTCTGCCTGTAGTATTATTAGCATTATAACACCTACACTTGTCTTCAGGTAGCTATACTGTAGGTGCAACTGTGCGGGGTACACAGTACAGTAACTGGAAATACCTCAAAGAGCCTACACAAGCATTTGGCTGCAGGTAGCTATACTGTAGGTGAGACCTATAGGGTACACAGTACAGTAGCTGGAAATACTTCAATGAGCCTACACAAGCACCTGGCTGCAGGTAGCTATACTGTAGGTGAGACTGTGCAGGGTACACAGTACAGTAACTAGAAATACTGGAAAAACGCCTGCCTGTTGGTGTATTAGGAAGAGAATCACAGGATCTAGCTAAACTGAATACTGTTCAGATGGCGCTGTGATTGGCCAAGCTTGCGGGTCATAGTGCATGCTTGGCCAATCGTCAGCCAGCAATGCACTGCGATGCCGCAGTGAATTATGGATTGTGACACGCCACTCGAATTTGACGCGAACGGCCCATATCGTACGTAATTCGGCGAACGACCGAACACACGATGTTCGAGTCGAACGTGGGTTCGACTCTAACACGAAGCTCATCCCTAGTTGTACGCAGCGCTACAAAACATAGTATTTAAAGATAAAAATAAAAGTCCATAGTGTTTAGAATAAAGTCCTTATTCAGGGAAAGGGAACTGGATTCACCCACAGTGTAAACAGAGACACAAGTTCGGTGGAGGACAAGTCTGCGCTCACCTAATTTGTGTCTGTCTACGCTGTGGGTGATTCCAGTTTTCTTTCCCTGAATAAGGACTTTATTCCAAACACTATGGACTTTTATTTTTAAATGCTATGTTTTGTAGCGCTGCGTACAACTATTTGCATATATTGATTGGTTTGCGCAAAAATTATAGCATCTACAAAATAGGGGATAGATTTTATAGCATTTTTATTTATTTTACTAGTAATGGCGACTATCTCCGATTTTTATCGGGACTGCGACATTATGGCGGACACATCGGACACTTTCGACACATTTTTGGGACCATTGTCATTTATACAGCGATCAGTGCTAAAAAAATGCATTGATTACTGTAAAAATGTCACTGGCAGGGAAGGGGGTTAACACTAGGGGGCAATCAAAGGGTTAATTGTTTTCCCTCACTGTGTTCTAACTGAAGGGGGGAGGGGACTGTGTAGGGGAGATGACAGATTGCTCTTCATACTTTGTATGAACAGACAATCTGTCACTTCTCCCCTCAGAGAACCAGAAACTGTGTGTTTACACACACAGATCCCGGTTCTCGGTGTGTCACCAGCGATCGTGGGAGCCTGGCGATGATCGCGACCGCCGGGCACTCGCATCGGCTCTGGGGGCGAGCAGCGGGCACGCGCGCACCCCTAGTGGTCACAGGACGAAGTGACGTTATTTAACATCGTTTCGCCTAGCCATGCCATTCTGTCGCAGTACAAATACGGCGGCTGGTCGGCAAGTGGTTAAAGATGCACTGTAAAAAATATTGTGCTAGGTCTATTCAAAAAAATTGAGGCGACTATTTACATCAGCTTTTTAAGTACTGTCAACTAACTTATTCTTGTCTCACTCATTAGACTTTTAATGTTTTCGCCTTTGTTGTTTTAAGTAAAGCCAACTCCTTTTTTTTTTTTTTTTTTTTTTTTTTTCCAGTTTATAGACCGTAGTGTTTTTAAGTTAGGAATACATAACTTAACCTTTCTGTAACTATAGTTGTAGGTAAAGCCAACTCAATTTTTCCAGTTTCTAGACCATAGGTTCAAGTAAAGCCTACTCATTTTTTTCAGTTTATAGACCATAAGTTTAATTTAGGAATACATACATTAACTTATTGATTTATTCCAGGTACGTATATAGCACTGTCAATTTACACAGCGCTTTACATATACATTCACATCAGTCCTTGCGCTCAAGGAGCTTACAATCTAAGATCCCTAACTCACATTCATACATACTCGTGCCAATTTAGACAGGAGCCAATTACTCTACCAGCATGTCTTTTGAGCGTTGGAGGAAACCCATTTAGGCACAGGGAGACCATGCAAACTCTATACAGATAATGTAGTGGCCAGGATTTGAACCAGCAACCCCTTTGCTGTAAGGCAGGGGTGTCCAAACTTTTTTCAAAGAGGGCCAGATTTGATGAAGTGAACATGCGTGAGGGCTGACCATTTTGCCTGAAATTCTTTGAAGCATTAAATTTCGGTCTAAGTGTGTTCGTTCGAGCACTAATACACTGTCCAACAAGAATTCTCTTGTGTTTGTGGCTGTGTGTGAGTAAAGAGATGAGCTTGGGCATATTATTTGAATATACCGTATTTATTGGCGTGTAACACGCACCTTCACTTTAAGAGGGAAATTTCAGGGAAAAAAAAAATTTAAATAAATAACTGTGAAGCAAAATAAGGGTCAGTGCCCATCTGCAGACCCACCATTGCCGGGGATGCGGAACCCACCATTGCCGGGGATGCGGAACCCACCATTGCCGGGAATGCACTCACGAGCGCCAAAGATTACCTACAGTAGAATCTCCTGTTTACACGGCGGCCTCTTTTTAATAGAAAGTCCTGCCTCCTCTAATGGACAGAGCAGTCGTCCAATGGCAGCGCCGGAGATGGGACTTCCTATTACAGAGGTCGCCCGTAAACAGGAAGTTCACCTGTGTACGGCGCTCGTCCCGCCTCCTCTCTGTCCCCTCCAAGGCATAAACCTCTTTTGTGGCCCCGTCGCTGGGAGATCGTCGGGGGCCACAAAAGATATAGATGTCCAAATAACCAGGTCGGGCCATTCAAAACCAGAACACGGGCTGCACGTTGGACATGTCTGCTGTAAGGCAAAAGTGCTAACCACTACACCACATTGCTAACCACAACTCCACCACTTGTCTGGAACCATAGTTTTAAGTGACATTAACTTATTTTTTTTCTTGTAACTTACGCAATTTTTTTTAAGTTGTTAAAACTTATTTTCCAAATGTATTTGATATGTTTGAAGGTTTTTATTTAATATTAAAACAATAATATGGTATAATATAACCGGCAAATCCTGTTTAAACTGTGATTGGACCCAGCTGGTCACATGGCAAAGAGCCACTCTGATTGGCTCTTTACCCCAATCTGTGAACAGCTGTGTCCAAAGGACACAGCTATAGCGTGGGTGGGAGGTGGTTAGAGCCGGTTCACACTGAGGCAGCACGACTTGCAGCACGACTGCCTCAGGCGACCTGCACACGACAGCAGCGGCAACTTGCAAAACAACTTCTATATAGAAGTCTATGCAAGTCGCCTCAAGTCGCCCTCAAAGTAGTACAGGAACCTTTTTCTAAGTCGGAGCGACTTTAGTCGCCCCTATTTGAACAGTTCCATTGTACAGAACGGAACGCGACTTGTCAGGCGGCTAAGTCGCCTGACAAGTCGTCCCAGTGTGAACTGGCTCTTAAAGTAGTTGTAAACCTCAGACATGAAATATGAACGAAGCATATCTCTCTATAGTGTGTATTTGCCTCAATTAAGAGCACTAAGTGTCATTTCTGCCTGCTGCTTTGTTCTTCTGCTATCAGTGACTTCAGGCAAGTTTTCCTGACACCAAGAGAAAAAAAGGTGACTGGGAGCGATCTCCAGCACACAGCCTGTGGTTGACGCCCTCAGCTCTGTACCCAAACTTCATTTTTTTATCTTTTTTTTTTTTATTATTTTCTTCCTACAAATAGAGCTTTCTTTTGGTGGTATTTGATCACCACTGGGTTTTTTTATTTTTTGCTAAACAAACTAGAAAAGACCGAAAATTTTGAAAAAAAAATAGGTTTTTCTTCGTTTCTGTTATAAAATTTTGTTTTCTCCACTAACGGGCACCGATGAGGCAACACTGATGGGCACTGATAGGCAGCACTGATGGGCACTAATGAGGAGGCACCTTTATGCAGCACTGATAGGCTGCGATGATGCAGCACTGGAGGGCACTGATACACAGCACTAATGGGTGGCACTGATGGGCACTAATAGATGGCACTGAGGAGGAGGCACTGACAGTCATTACTGATGGGCATGGATTGGCATCTGTGAAGGGCACCGACATGTGTTACTGATGGGCACAGATTGGCATTTTGGTGGGTACTAATTGACATTTACTGGGCACTGATTGGCATTTTGGTGGGCACCTCTGATGGTGGCTGGGATGATAATCAATGTGCTGATTATTAGCGCAGACCCCACCCTCCTGTCAGGAGAGCCGCCGATCGGCTCTCCCTGTCAGCATGAACCGTGGAAAGCCATTTCCCGACACGTCCTGATTACCAAGGTGATCAGCTGTTATTGGTCACAGCTGATCACATGGTTATCATCATAGGCTCTTTACCACGATCAGAGTGACACCGATCGCCGTGATGTGAGCCCCCGGGGGTGCGCGCGATCAGCTTATCCTGCTGGACATCATATGACACCCAGTCAGGATAATGGAGCCACATTGCAGATGTAAATCCGCAATAGGGCGGGCGGGAAGTGGTTAAGCAACATTTAAAGCATGTGAACGATAATTTGTTCAATGTTCACTCTTATGTTTTAATGCCATTTTTATAGCTTTGTAGTGACTTGGAAAAATTCTTGTCACTGGTGGCGCTCTTTTGTCCTGATGGGCCTCAACGTATGGGTACTGCCTCGTGCCGGTTTTCAAAGTTCCAAAAGACATCAAACTCTTTAACCACTTGCTTACCGGGCACTTAAACCCCCCTCCTATCCAGAACAATTTTTATCTGTCAGCGCTGACGCACTTTGAATGACAATTGCGCGGTCATACAACACTGCACCCATATGAAATTTTTATCATTTTTTTCACCACAAATGGAGCTTTCTTTTGGTGGTATTTGATCACCTCTGCAGTTTTCACTTTTTGTTATAAAAAATGTAAAACAGGTAATTTTTTTTTTTTCTCCTTCATTGATATACGCTGATGAGGCGGCAGTGATGGGCACTGATAGGCGGCAGTGATGGGCACTGATAGGCGGCAGTGATGGGCACTGATAGGCGGCAGTGATGGGCACTGATGGGTGGCAGTGATGGGCACTGATCAGTTACACTGATAGGCAGCATTGCTAGGTGGCACTGATTGGTACTACTGGTGGGCATTGATAGGTGGCACTTGTGGGCACTGTTAGGTGGCACTGATGAGGCAGATGTGCCTCTTCCGCTTCAGGACCGATGTCCCTCACATCTTAGCCGGTGATCGCCTTTTTTTTTTTCTACTCGCGCTGTCAGCGTGAGTAGAAGAAAACGATTACGGATCTTTTGTTTTGATCATGTGATCAGCTGTCATTGGCTGACAGCTGATCACATGGTAAGGGGCCGGGACCGGCCCCTTCCTTGGATGGGTGATCACCCAAGTCTCAGTGACGCGTGCACAGGGGAGGCCGTCATATGACGGCCTCCCGGGAATTCAGGTCCGCGCTGCGGCCGTCATTCAGCCATAGCGCGGATGCCAAGTGGTTAAAATCACAGCATCAAAACTCGTGCGGTTGCATGTTTGGCGAACATTTGCTTCCGCAATTTCAGTCAAATGAATTAGTCATTTGCAGGTGAAATAGGCTGAGATGGGCGTTTTTTCTCTGTTTTGTTTATTTCTTTTCATAGGTTGATGTGCTGAGAGTGGGTACAACTTTTCAAATGGTAATGGGAGGATTGCGAGATCTGCCAAAAAAGCATTGAAGTTACAGAGCCCTGAAATGCCACAGAGAGACCCACCCCCCCACCCATCGCCTAATTTGGCAACATTGTGCTGCCAAGTGCAAGGAAAATATTACACTGAGATGTGATCATCCAGATTGTTACAACTGCATAGAGATTGATCAATCGGACAAATTATTGGGGGTCATATTGTAAAGGCGTTTAATAATGAAAATGGGGGAGGGGAGTAATTAAAATCTTGTCTATATGAAGGCTGAATTCTTCCTAATACAAACTACATACTATAATATATATATTGCAAATTAGGCAGAATATTACATTAATGAAAATTGGCTACACAGATACTGTATATATGTTAGATATTGAATATAATACCCAAATTTAGATGGACAAAAGAAAGGGTTTCACCATGTCAGGTCCAAAAGGTGTGGTTGCCACATCCCTCATATGTGATTAAGAAAAAGAGAAATCCCCCTTCATTGGGACTTTTGAGGCAACACACACTTGGGTAATGCAAAAAATTAAATTTAATAAATGTACATAAAAGTAATCGATCATGGGAATGATCGATGGTTAAAAAACATCAAAGTTTGTACAATAAATACATACAAGAAAAACAAAAAACAACAATTTACATTACCAGTATGACAACCAAAATAATACTCTCCGGTATATAGTAATCCCCGGTACCGGTAAAATTTGATGTTTTTTAACCATCAATCATTCCCATGATCGATTACTTTTATGTACACTTAATAAATTGCATTTGTTTTTGCATTACCCAAGTGTGTGTTGCCTCAAGTCCCAATGAAGGGGAATTAATCTTTTTCTTAATCAAATTTAGATGGACGGTATATATAATAATATACTGTATTAATACACATATTTAGATCCCCCTGTCAGGAGAGCCGCCAATCATCTCTCCTCTACTCGCGTCAGTCAGACGCGAGTGAGGAAAAGCCGATCAACGGCTCTTTCTATTGACATCGTGATTGGACACGACTGATCACGTGGTAAAGAGCCTCCGCCGGAGGCTCTTTACCAAGATAGGTGGAGCGATGTGTCAGACTGACACACCGCTCCGTGATGCGTGCCCCCGCGGGCGCGCAGCGGAATGTTATCCTGCTGGATGTCATATGACGCCCAGTCAGGATAACTGAACCACCGCCCGGCCGTCATCTGCTATGGGCCAGGCGGGAAGTGGTTAATTGGTGTTTCTCTGAGATAGCACAGTTGCTTTTTCGGAGGTTGTCTATCCTTCCCCCCCCCCCCCCCAAGATGGGGTTTGTGAAGGAGCAGTCTAAATCTGTTTCCCAATGTAGCATGGGTCCAGATTAGACATGTGCACAACCAAAAAATTCGTTCTTTTTCGTATTCGTTTCATTGGCTTATTTTTTTTCGGGTCATTCGTTATGATCGCGATTCGTAAATTCGTTCATTCGTAAATTTGTACATTTGTAAATTTGAAGTTTGAAAATCCAAAAACGCGAAAATTCAAAAATCTGAAATAGTAACTAACTTTTAAATTATAGGTATTGTAATTTCCTTTCAAATTTGACTGTCGGTGAACGTAACAAATAAGAATTTATCCGAAGTTACGAATTATCCAAAACGAATGCTGCATCCAAACAAATGGAACGGAACAAATTAATAATAAATAATAATAATAAAACTTTATTATTATTCATTACGTTCCATTCCGTTTTTTCGGATCATACATAACTTCGGATAAATTTGTATGTGTTATGTTCACTAACAGCCAAATTTTAAAGGAAATTACAATACCTATCATTTAAAAGTTACTAGTAATTACTAATAGTTAAGTTTTATTATTAGTTAACTATTTCAGATTTCTGAATTTTCGAATTTACGAATTCACAAATTTACGAATGTGCATTCGTAAATTGCGAATGTACGAATGCCCGAAATTTACGAATGTCCAATTTTATCGATTTTACGAATATTCGGAAAAAATTTGTTAAACTGGTTTTTGTTAATTTGGATATTTAATGAATTTGTCGAAATTCGTTAAACGAATTTGGAACAAAACTAATTGCACGTGCCTAGTCCAGATTTCTCTGGGAGGGAAAGTCTGCTGATAGGAGGTATAATTTCCCTATTATATAGTCATATGTCTTGGGGAGTTTATACAGATGTGTTCAAAAATTGTTAAAGGGGGTTGTAATGATAGTGCATAGTGATCTGCAAAGAAATTTCTAATCTGAGTATAATTATAATTAGGAAGTTCCAAATTTGGGAGTCCAAATCGAGATTGGAGGTGGTCAAAAGTGGGGAACTTCAGGTCATTGACAAGGGATCTAAGAGAGATTAGTTTATTGTTAATCCACAGTGTGTAGGGGCTGTAGTCATTATGTCTGTATGAATCTAGGATCCCCTAGGAATGAGGTTAAGGGGGAGACTTCTACAGAAAGTTTAAAAGTATTTTTGTGTTTAAGCCAAAGTTGGAAGGAGTGTGCAACTATTACATTCTGTTTTAGGATTTTACGGTGAGAGTTCATGTCCGACCACAAGAGACCAGGAACGGAAGAAATAATGGATCAAGATATATTCAAAGGATAACCATGGTATAGAATCTATTTTGGCAGACCATTGTGCTAGCTGTGAGAATCTGGCCGCTAAGAAGTATTGCCAGATGTTTGGTAGTCCTAGACCTCCTTTGATTTGCGGTCTATGCATTAGGGAGTAGCTGAATCTGGGTTTTTTTTTTTTTTTTTTTTTATCTGACCATATGAATTTATTAATTTCCCTTTTTGAAGTGCATCTAATCTAGTTTTGGAGCTGTTGACCTGAGAGTGCTCTGAAAAAGTAGAGAAGTTTTGGGAGTATTGTCATTTTGAAAGTGCAAATTCTACCAAGGAATGAAATATGGTAGGAGGACCATAATTTCAATAGTGAGCTAATCTTTGAAAAGAGGGGTGGGCAGTTAGATTTGTAAAGAGTGTTATAGGAAGCGGTGATATTAACTCCAAGATGCCTAAAAGAATGGGGGCACCATATGAAGGAAAGCTTTTCTTGCAAGTTGGATGTCATGATGGGAGTGATGTTAATAGGAAGAGCAGAGCATTTGTTTAAGTTTATACTTGGACCAGAGAGCTTATGAAATTTGTGGAGTTCTGCCAACAGATTGGGTAGAGAGATAAGTGGGTCAGTTAAAAATAGGAGAGCGTCATCTGCATATAAACTCATTTTGAATTCCTTAGGGCCCTTGGTGTAACCTTTTAATGTTGATGTTGTTTCTTATTGATTGAGCGAGAGGTTCCATTGCTAAGGCGAAGAGTAAGGGGGATAATGGGCAGCCCTGTCTGGTGCCTCTACTTAGTGGGAAGAAATCTGAATTGTTACCTGGTATTTTGATTCTAGTTTGGGGGGTGTGATATAGGGCATTGAATCCATGTATAAATTTATCTGATATTCCAAATTTAGGGAGTAGGTGGTTTAAGTATGTCCAATTTACACTATCGAACGCCTTGTGTATGTCAAGGCTTAATAGGCAGACTTGGCGAGAATATATATATTAGCATCTTGGATTATATTTGAGACCAATCTGATATTATCTATTATTTGTCTGCCAGGGATAAAGCCGTTTTGGTCGGTATGAATCAAAGATGAAACGGCTCCGGCTATTCTATCTGCTAGGATTCTTCCAAAGATTTTTAGATCGTTATTAAGGACAGAAATGGGTTGAAAATTTTGTGGGAGGGAATGATCTTTGTGTGGTTTAGGGATTAAGGATAGGTTAGCTAATAGCATGTCATCAGGGAAGTGATTGCCTTGTAGGATATGGTTGAACAGTTTGGTTAGTTTAGGGGTTAATATTGATGCAATTTTTTTGTAATAGGAGGTGGTGAATCCGTCTGGACCTGGGACAGTGGATGATTTTAAAGATTTGATAATATTATTGATTTCAAGGTCTGTACATGGTTCAGTAGCCTCCCTTACGGTTTTCCCGAGTGTAGCTCGGGGTTAAATTTCAGCACCATTAGCGGTAACCCCGAGCCACACTCGGGATTACATTGCAGGATCCTGGTGCGGTATACTTACCTTGTCCAGAAGATCCTGCGATGTCCCCCGCTGTGTCTGCGGGCTCTGTCCTCCTCCACAGCCTCTCTGTGCCGGGCTCCGTTCCCTGCGAGCGTCGCGACGCACGAGGGGGAACCTGGCGGCAAATTAAGTACCTGGGGGGAACCTGGCGGCAAAAAAGTAAAAATCATAACACATACAGTACTGCAATCTTACAGATTACAGTACTGTGTGAAATTATTTCACATTCCTTTTGTCCCCAGTGCTTTGTCCAGTGCCCTGCATGCAGTTTTATATTATATATACTGTTCTTTCTGCGTGGAAATTTGAGATTGTCCATAGCAACCAAAAAGTGTCCCTTTATGTCAAAAGTGGCTTTAGACCAGCTAGAAAACAGCGATAGTAAATTACAACACTTGCAGAATTGAGCGATAGTGAATCGCGGGGAAATTTATTTATTATTTTTTTTTTAATTATTTATATTTATTTATTATATTATTTGTTTTTGTGTTTCAAACTTCATCATACCCGGGATGTCTACTAGACTCTTGGTGGACAGATTTAAGTGTGTTATTGTTAAGAATTACAGGCCTACAATATAAAATGCCAAATTTCCATGCAAAATAATTGTACCGCTTTCAGCACCTAAAATCCGAAATAATCATACCACCAGGGAGATTAAGCGAGGCAATTTGTTGGCTAGGTAGTGAAGGGAGTTGTAGGCCGTCTAGCCAGTTGAGTGAGGATGTTGAGGGGTGTGTTTGAGGACCAGAAAGGAGATTTTTATAGAAGTTAGAAAGTATCTCTAGATTACATATTTTCTTTACATACTTAATTGCAGGGCTTTTTTTCTCGTTGAATAGGTGCAGAAACTCCCACCGTCTGAGTCATCCCTTGTCTCTGCCCCTACCCACCTCTGACCACCGTCCCTTGATTCCACCCCCTACCGGCAATGTCCCTTTTAGAGAATACAGAACCAAGTATCGTTTTGTGGTGCTAAATCATTTGTATGGAACATGTTAATGATAAAAAGAAAAGCAGTAAAATAGATCCCCTGCAGCCAGGAACAATAGAATGCCAGCAATAGATCCCCAAACAACAATAGACTCCCCCCAGCAACAATGGACTCCACTCCAACAACAATAAAATATCACACCCAGTAACAAAATATCCACCCAAGCAACATTAGAACCCCCCGGCAGCAACAACAGATCTCCCAGCGGCCAATAAAAATAGACCTCTCCCTCAACAGTAGATCACTTCCAGCAACATAAGACCCCCCCCCCGCCCCAGCAACAATAGATTCCCCATCAGCAACAATAGACCCTCACACAAAATCTGATCCCCACCAGTGACAATAGATCCCCCAGCAGCCAACATCAATAGACCCTCCAGCACACCCCATGCTATTACATACATTCAGTGCTGGGGGTGCCGGAACTGCATTCCCCCGTGTTCCCGCTGAAAAAAAGCCCTGCTTAATTGACATATTTCACTAGTAGGTTGTCATAGATAGATGGATGTTCATTGGATGGGCTATATTAACCAGTTGCCAACCGGCCCATAGCCAAATGACTGTTGCAGGATGGTTGGATAACTCTGGGAGCATGTCATATGACGTGATCCCAGAAAAACACTCCCGCGCACACTGGAACATCCGTGATCACGGTAAATGGCCGGTGATCGCGGCCGTTTACCATGTGATTGCTCCGTCAAATGACGGAGCGATCGCATGTAAACAAACCGGCGTCATGTCATGACGCCGGTTCCTCTCTCCCCTCTCTATCGATCGGTACAGAGTGGGAGGGATCGGATGGGAGCAGCGCTGTGGGCTTGATGTGTAGTGCCCACAACGCTGCTCAGTGACGTGCAGTCACAGCCATCCCCCCCCATGCTCAGCAATACTCTGCAATTCTCTGTGCAATATTCTGCAGTGCCCCGCAATACTCTGCCATACTCTGCCATACCCAGCCATACTCTGCAATACTCGGTGATAACCAGCCATACTTTGCCATGCTCAGCCATACTTTGCCATGCTCGGCAATGCTCAGCCGTACTCGGCAATGCTCAGCCGTACTCGGCAATGCTCAGCCGTACTCGGCAATGCTCAGCCGTACTCGGCAATGCTCAGCCGTACTCGGCAATGCTCAGCCGTACTCGGCAATGCTCAGCCGTACTCGGCAATGCTCAGCCGTACTCGGCAATGCTCAGCCGTACTCGGCAATGCTCAGCCGTACTCGGCAATGCTCAGCCGTACTCGGCAATGCTCAGCCGTACTCGGCAATGCTCAGCCGTACTCGGCAATGCTCGACTGTACTCGGCCTCTGTATGTGGCCAGGCTGTGGAAGTCTCACACATGTGGTATCGCCGTACTCAGGAGTAGGAGAATCTATTTTGGGGTGTCATTTTTGGTATGTATATGCTTTGTGTTAGAAATATTGTATGAATGGACAACATTGTATTAAAAAAAAGTGTTTTAACCACTTCCCGCCCGCCGGCCGTCATACGACGTCCTTGACTTTGTGTGGGGAAATCTGAATGATGGGTGCATCTACAGGCATCATTCAGTTAACGGCTTTATCAGCCGGTGATTCCCTACACCATGAGAATGATCATAGCGGCTGTTCCGCTGCTTGATCGTTCTTGCGGGAGGGGACGTCCCGCCCTCAGGTGCTTCTACCGACTCACCGCAATGATCGAAGCCAGGATTGTTTTTTTTATTTTTTTTTCAGGCTTCCCAGCCTAGAGGTGAAATGTGGGGTCTTATTGACCCCATATCTCACTGTAAAGAGGACCTGTCATGCCATATTCCCATTACAAGGGATTTTACATTCCTTTTAATAGGAATAAAAGTGATCAAAATTATTTTTTGGAACAAAGCATCAAACTAAAATAAAGTAAAATGAACAATAAAAAAAAATACATTTTTTTTTTTTTTTTTTCCCCCGTGTCCCCTTGTGCTTGCATGCAGAAGCGAACGCATACGTAAGTCCCGCCCACATATGAAAATGGTGTTCAAACCACAAATGTTAGGTATCGCTGCGATCGGTAGAGCAAGAGCAATCATTTTGGCCCTAGACCTCCTCTGTAACTCACAACTAGGGATGAGCCGAACACCCCCCGGTTCGGTTCGCACCAGAACCCGCGAACGGACCGCAAGTTCGCACGAACGTTAGAACCCCATTGACGTCTATGGGACTCGAACGTTCGAAATCAAAAGTGCTCATTTTAAAGGCTAATTTGCATGGTATTGTCCTAAAAAGGGTTTGGGGACCCGGGTCCTACCCCAGGGGACATGTATCAATGCAAAAAAAACTTTTAAAAACGGCCGTTTTTTCGGGAGCAGTGATTTTAATGATGCTTAAAGTAAAAAAAAAAAAGTGAAATATTCCTTTAAATATCGTACCTGGGGGGTGTCTATAGTATGCCTGTAAAGTGACGCGTGTTTCCCATGTTTAGAACAGTCCCTGCACCAAATGTCATTTTTAAAGGAAAAAATCTCATTTAAAACTGCTTGCGGGTTTAATGTCATGTCGGGTCCTGGCAATATGGATGAAAATCAGTGAGACAAACGGCATGGGTACCCCCCAGTCCATTACCAGGCCCTTTGGGTCTTGTATGGATATTAAGGGGAACCCCGCACCCAAATTAAAATAAGGAAAGGTCCCTATATACTCTGAACAGCAGTATACAGGCGGTGCAAACAAGACAGGGACTGTAGGTTTGTTGTTAAGTAGAATCTGTTTGTAATTTTGAACATTTTTAATGTGTTTAGCTCCAGCCAAAAAATCTTTTCTAAGCTTTTTGGAAAACATAGGGAAGGGTTATCACCCCTGTGACATTTGTTTTGCGTCTTTCCTCCTCTTCAGAAGATTTCACCTCACTTTTTTGTCCCAATGAAAAATGTTTTTTGAAAATTTGGGTTTTTTTGTGGAACAAGGATTGGAAAGCATCAGTGGAAAGGAGAAATTGTTTTCCCATATTAACTCTTACATGAGAGAATTTCCCTTCCTATGGGTAGATTTCATCTCACTTCCTGTTGTCTCCTTCCGTTTGCAAGTAGGAGTCGTTTGTAAGTTAGATGTTTGAAAGTAGGGTCCTGCCCTATATACTCAGCAGAAATTTGGGCCTTAGGTGTTGCTGTGGCCAAAACACTGTAAGCCCTCACAGGGCCCTGCTGTGAAATATTAGATCAAGAATTGTAATTACATGCCCCTGTTGAACAGGAGCTGAAAAATTAGGCCTTAGGCACTGGTGCTGGTGCCACAACACTGCAACCCCTCACAGACACTCTAGTTGGAACGCAGGAACGAGCCCTGCTGCAAAGTATTACATCAAAAATTGTAATTACACGCCCCTGTTAGACAGGGGCAGAAAAATTGGGCCTTAGGCACTGGTGCTGGTGCCACAACACTGCAACCCCTCACAGACACTCTAGTTGGAATGCAGGAACGAGCCGTGCTGCAAAGTATTACATCAAAAATTGTAATTACACGCCCCTGTTATACAGGGGCTGAAAAATTGTGCCTTAGGCACTGGTGGTGGCGCCCAGAACCAAAAATGTTCTTACAAGCTATCAGCGTGATGATTGAGGAGGAAGAGGATAATTACTCAGGGATAATCACTCAGCATCAGCATAGGCAGTCTTTGAAGGGATCTGAAAAAAATTATTCAGTTACATCAGCATCAGGTGCTTGGTAGCTGGTGGTGATCCAAGACTGATTCATTTTTATGAAGGTCAGCCGATCGACCGAGTCAGTGGACAGACGCACCCTGTGATCGGTTACCACGCCTCCAGCAGCACTGAATGTACGTTCCGAAAGAACGCTGGATGCAGGACAGGCCAGTAGCTCAATTGCATACTGTGCAAGCTCTGGCCAGTGATCCATCCTCAAGACCCAGTAACCCAGAGGATTTTCGGTGGGAAAGGTGTCCAAGTCTGATCTTGCCCCTAGGTATTCCTGCACCATGTAAAACAGACGCTGGCGATGGTTGCTGGAACCGATCATACCTTGGGGCTGCGGACCAAAAAATTGTCTGAACGCATCGGTCAGACGGCCACCTTCTCCACCGCTCCTTCTTTGACTGACCGAAGCCTCAGCAACACGTTGTCCAGAAACAGGAGTTTGTAACCTCCCAGTCTCTGGGAACGCGTTGCACAGACCTTTCTGCAAGGCCTCCCGAAGATGTTTCATCCTCTGCTCCCTCTGCGATGGCAAGATAAGGTCCGCAACCTTACCCTTGTAACGTGGATCAAGGAGGGTTGCCAGCCAGTATTGGTCCTTCTCCTTGATACCACGAATACGAGGATCCTTACGCAGGCTTTGCAGGATCAGGGAGGCCATGCAGCGTAGGTTTGCTGAGGCATTCGGTCCGGAGTCCTCTGGGTCACTAAGGACAACAACGTCCGCAGCCACCTCCTCCCAGCCACGTACAAGTCCATGTGTTCCTTGGGACTGATCCCTTAAAGACTGCTGATGCTGAGTGCCAGGCTCCACCTCCATACTGACACAATCTTCCTCCTCCTCCTCCTCCTCCTCCTCCTCCTCGTCCTCTTCCTGTGTGATCGGCGGGCACGCAGGAACACTGTCTGGATAAAGGGGGCCTTGAGAGCTAAGGAAGTCCTCTTCCTGCCTCTGTTCTGCCTCAAGTGCCCTGTCCATTATTCCACGCAGCGTGTGCTCCAACAGGTGGACAAGGGGGACAGTGTCACTGATGCATGCACTGTCAGTGCTCACCATCCTCGTGGCCTCCTCGAATGGTGACAGGACAGTGCATGCATCCCTGATCATGGCCCACTGGCGTGGGGAAAAAAAACCAAGGTCCCCTGACCCTGTCCTGGTGCCATAGTCGCACAGGTACTCATTGATGGCCCTCTGCTGCGTGTGCAGCCGCTGCAGCATGGCCAACGTCGAGTTCCACCTGGTGGGCATGTCACAGATTAGGCGGTTCTTGGGCAGGTTAAACTCCTTTTGGAGGTCCGTCAGCCGAGCACTGGCATTATATGACCGGCGGAAATGCACAGAGACTTTCCTGGCCTGCCTCAGGACATCCTGTAAGCCCGGGTACCTGCCCAAGAACCGCTGCACCACCAAGTTAAGGACGTGAGCCAAACAGGGCACATGGGTCAGTTGTCCCTGTCGGAGGGCAGAGAGGAGGTTGGTGCCATTGTCGCAAACCACCATTCCTGCCTTAAGTTGGCGTGGCGTCAACCACCTCTGAACCTGCCCCTGCAGAGCTGACAGAACCTCTGCCCCAGTGTGGCTCCTGTCCCCCAAGCACACCAGCTCAAGCACCGCATGGCATCTTTTGGCCTGCGTACTTGCGTAGCCCCTTGAACGCCTACGGAGCACCGCTGGTTCCGAGGAAGAGGCCATGGAGGAAGAAGAAGAGGAGGGGGTGGAGGAGAGAGGTGTGTCACAATCAGCATTTTGGAGGCGTGGTGGCGGAACAACCTCCAACACTACTGCACCTTGTCCTGCATCCTTCCCAGCTGCCAGCAGAGTCACCCAATGCGCCGTGAAACTTAAGTAACGTCCCTGTCCATGCCTGCTGGACCATGAGTCAGCGGTAATATGCACCTTACCGCTGACCGCCCTGTCCAGCGAGGCATGGACATTGCCTTCCACATGCCGGTAGAGAGCCGGAATCGCCTTCCGTGAGAAAAAGTGGCGTTTGGGTACCTGCCACTGAGGAACCGCACATTCCACAAACTCACGGAAGGGGGCAGAGTCTACCAACTGAAAAGGCAGCAGTTGAAGTGCTAGCAATTTTGCCAAGCTAGCATTCAACCGCTGGGCATGTGGATGGCTGGGAGCAAACTTCTTTCGGCGGTGCAGCAGCTGGGGCAGGGAAATTTGCCTGGTACAATCTGACGTCGGTGTACCAAAAGCAGATTGCCCACAAGTACTTGGCTGTGACACACCTAATTCTACACCTTCATTCCTCTCACTGCAGGTCTCAGAGAGGACTGAAGGTCTAGTGGGGTTGGAAATCTCAGCTGATGAGGAGCAAGGAGAGATCCTCTTTGTTCTTTGGTGTGGGTCTTTCAGATACGCTTGCCAACGAACTGCATGGCAGGTCAACATATGTCTGGTCAAGCATGTGGTACCCAAGCGGGAGATGTTTTGGCCACGCGAGATACGCTTGAGACATATGTTGCAAATAGCAGCGGTGCGATCTGATGCACTCGTCTCAAAAAAGGCCCACACCAAAGAACTTTTTGAATAACGCGCAGAGACTGCAGCGCCCTGCACATGTGGAGCTTTGGGGTGTGATGCAGTCAATGTGCTGCCCTTAGGCTGGCCCCTGGAGGGCATCCTGCCTAGTTGGTGATGTGCCACCTCCTCCTCCTCCTCCTCCTCTCTCCTATCAGGCACCCACGTTGAGTCAGTGACCTCATCATCCCCTCCCTCCTCATCACTGGAGCAAACCTGGCAGTATGCTGCAGCAGGGGGAGCATGACTGCCAGATTGCTGTCCTTCTTGGGCACCCCCTCTGTCCGTGCTCATGTTACTGCCTTCATTGAGCTCAGTATCATCATCAGAGCCTTCCAAACGCTGGGCATCCTCCTGGAGCATGTACCCAACACTGTGGTCAAACAGTTCGAGGGAATCCTCATGAGGACATGGTGGAGCTAGGGAAGGAGTCACTGATGACATTGAGCTGAGGGAAGAGGCCGCTGCTTTGCCAGACAAAGCACCCTGGGCATGGGTGAGAGAGGATGAGGAGGATGAGGACGGCTTGGTCATCCACTCGACCAAGTCTTCCGCATGTTGCGGCTCAACACGGCCAGCTGCCGAAAAAAAGGCCAAGCGTGTCCCATGGCCACGTGCTGATGAGGATGCACCGTCTCCACGACCAGCACTAGACACAGAGCCTGCTTGCCCTCTCTTATTGGCTTGTGACTGTCTGCCTCTCCTTCTTGGCCTTCCAGACATACTAATGGCCTGTAGCTGCACTAAGCTGGGATAGAACACCTGTAATTTTCTTCAGGTAGCTTTATATACTGTAACCAGACAAGCCTGCCTGTCAGTAGGAAGATAACAGGAACGGATCTAGCTGAACACTGTGAGCAGGACGTACTGCACTAAATGTAAATAGTCTAGCTGCCTGACCGTGGTACTAATAGGATCAAAAAGAACACCTGTAATTTTCTTAAGGTAGCTTTATATACTGTAACCAGACAAGCCTGCCTGTCAGTAGGAAGATAACAGGAACGGATCTAGCTGAACACTGTGAGCAGGACACACTGTACTAAATGTAAATAGTCTAGCTGCCTGACCGTGGTACTAATAGGATCAAAAAGAACACCTGTAATTTTCTTCAGGTAGCTTTATATACTGTAACCAGACAAGCCTGCCTGTCAGTAGGAAGATAACAGGAACGGATCTAGCTGAACACTGTGAGCAGGACACACTGTACTAAATGTAAATAGTCTAGCTGCCTGACCGTGGTACTAATAGGATCAAAAAGAACACCTGTAATTTTCTTCAGGTAGCTTTATATACTGTAACCAGACAAGCCTGCCTGTCAGTAGGAAGATAACAGGAACGGATCTAGCTGAACACTGTGAGCAGGACGCACTGCACTAAATGTAAATACCAGGAACGGATCTAGCTGAACACTGTGAGCAGGACGCACTGCACTGAATGTAAATAGCAGGAACGGATCTAGCTGAACACTGTGAGCAGGACGCACTGCACTGAATGTAAATAGCAGGAACGGATCTAGCTGAACACTGTGAGCAGGACGCACTGCACTGAATGTAAATAGCAGGAACGGATCTAGCTGAACACTGTGAGCAGGACGCACTGCACTGAATGTAAATAGCAGGAACGGATCTAGCTGAACACTGTGAGCAGGACGCACTGCACTGAATGTAAATAGCAGGAACGGATCTAGCTGAACACTGTGAGCAGGACGTACTGCACTAAATGTATATAGCAGGAACGGATCTAGCTGAACACTGTGAGCAGGACGCACTGCACTGAATGTAAATAGCAGGAACGGATCTAGCTGAACACTGTGAGCAGGACGCACTGCACTGAATGTAAATAGCAGGAACGGATCTAGCTGAACACTGTGAGCAGGACGCACTGCACTGAATGTAAATAGCAGGAACGGATCTAGCTGAACACTGTGAGCAGGACGTACTGCACTAAATGTATATAGCAGGAACGGATCTAGCTGAACACTGTGAGCAGGACGCACTGCACTGAATGTAAATAGCAGGAACGGATCTAGCTGAACACTGTGAGCAGGACGCACTGCACTAAATGTAAATACCAGGAACGGATCTAGCTGAACACTGTGAGCAGGACGCACTGCACTGAATGTAAATAGCAGGAACGGATCTAGCTGAACACTGTGAGCAGGACGCACTGCACTGAATGTAAATAGCAGGAACGGATCTAGCTGAACACTGTGAGCAGGACGCACTGCACTGAATGTAAATAGCAGGAACGGATCTAGCTGAACACTGTGAGCAGGACGCACTGCACTGAATGTAAATAGCAGGAACGGATCTAGCTGAACACTGTGAGCAGGACGTACTGCACTAAATGTATATAGCAGGAACGGATCTAGCTGAACACTGTGAGCAGGACGCACTGCACTGAATGTAAATAGCAGGAACGGATCTAGCTGAACACTGTGAGCAGGACGCACTGCACTAAATGTAAATAGCAGGAACGGATCTAGCTGAACACTGTGAGCAGGACGCACTGCACTGAATGTAAATAGCAGGAACGGATCTAGCTGAACACTGTGAGCAGGACGCACTGCACTGAATGTAAATAGCAGGAACGGATCTAGCTGAACACTGTGAGCAGGACGCACTGCACTGAATGTAAATAGCAGGAACGGATCTAGCTGAACACTGTGAGCAGGACGCACTGCACTGAATGTAAATAGCAGGAACGCATCTAGCTGAACACTGTGAGCAGGACACACTGCACTAAATAGTCTAGATAGAAGATAACAGGAACGGATCTAGCTAAACTGAATACAGTGTATATATATATATATATATGCAACACCTGGGATGCATATATATACACAATACACTGTAAGTGCAGCTAACTGACTGACTGTTCTGCCTAATCTATCTAACTCAAATCAAATGACACTGTCTCTCTCTCTCTCTATCTCTCAGCACACCGGAACACACACTACACAGGGCCGCCGTGCAGGCGGCCTTATATAGTGTGGGGTGTGTACTAAATCCCCTGAGCCATAATTGGCCAAAGCCACCCTGGCTTTGGCCAATTACAGCTCTCTCTACTGACGGCGCTGTGATTGGCCAAGCATGCGGGTCATAGTGCATGCTTGGCCAATCATCAGCCAGCAATGCACTGCGATGCCGCAGTGAATTATGGGCCGTGACGCGCCACACGAATTTGGCGCGAACGGCCCATATCGTTTGCAATTCGACGGACGGTCGAACAGCCGATGTTCGAGTCGAACATGGGTTCGACTCGAACACGAAGCTCATCCCTACTCACAACATGTAACCAGTAAAAAATTTTAAAGCGTCTCCTATGGGGATTTTTAAGTAGCGAAGTTTGGCGCCATTCCACAAGCGTGTGCAATTTTGAAGGGTGACATGTTGAGTATCTATCTACTCAGCATAACTTCATCTTTCACATTATGCAAAAACATTGGGCTAACTTTACTGTTTTTTGTGCTTTAAACAAAAAAAAAAAAAAAAAAAAAAAACTTTTTAAAAAAAAAAAAAAAAACGCATTTGAAAAATTGCTGCGCAAATACCGTGCGAGATAAAAAGTTGCAATGACCGCCATTGTATTCTCTAGGGTCTTTGCTAAAAAAACATATATAATGTTTTGGGGTTCTATGTAATTTTCTATGCAAATAAATTATGATTTTTACATGTAGGAGAGAAATGGCAGAATTGGCCTGGGTGCTCCAGAACGCCTGAAGGTGCTCCCTGCATGTTGGGCCTCTGTATGTGGCCACGCTGTGTAAAAGTCTCACACATGTGGTATCACCGTACTCGGGAGTAATAGCCGAATGTGTTTTGGGGTGTAATTTGTGGTATGCATATGCTGTGTGTGAGAAATAACCTGCTAATATGACAATTTTGTGAAAAAAAAAACTTGATTTTGCAAAGAATTGTGGGAAAAAATGACAACTTCAAAAAACTCATCATGCATCTTTCTAAATACCTTGGAATGTCTTCTTTTGTCGTCAGTACTTCAGGTGTGATCAATTTTCAGAGATTGGCACCATAGCTTGTGGAATCTATAACTTTCACAAAGACCAAATAATATACACCGATTTGGGTTATTTTTACCAAAGATCTGTAGCGGTATAAATTTTGGCCAAAATATATGAAGAGAAAAATTACTAATTTGCAAAATTTTATAACCAAAACTACGAAAAATGCTTTTTTTTTTTTTTTTTTTTTTTTTTACAGAATTTTCGGTCTTTTTTTCTTTTATAGCGCAAAAAATAAAGAACCCAGCAGTGATTAAATACCACCAAAAAAAAGCTCTATTTGTGTGAAAAAAAAGGACAAAAATTTCATTTGGATACAGTGTTGCATGTGTAATTGTCATTCAAAGTGTGAGAGCACCGAAAGCTGAAAATTGGTCTGGTTATTAAGGGGGTCTAAGTGCCCAGTGGTCAAGTGGTTAATTACACAAAACATACAGTATAATATGATATATAGTTGGATATTAGTATGAATATAAATATACCGTACAATTAACTATTCATTTTTAATGTGTCTGATTTTTTTTATTTTTTTTTTTTATACAATTTATTTGAGATATAGGCATATCTATCTATCTCTATCCTGTCCAATAAACTACCCATCTATCTATCTCTATCCTGTCCAACTATCCCTCAGATAAATTGTACATAAAATCCGACACAGTAAAATTCATACTTGTAGTGTACAATCTATGTATTATATATACGGTAATATCTATGTAATTGATATAATACTAAGTAACTATAACCCTTCTAATAAACATTATTCGTATCTCCATATATACTGTAGATACAATCAGGCACAGAAAAATAAAATGGTAAATTGTAGTGTAAAATTATTGTATATAATCCTAGTTATACATATCTTCAAAGATACAGTATATATCTATGTAAATAGTATAGTCACCTAAGTAACTATAACCTTTCCAATAAACATTATTGCTATGTATTTATCTATCGATCACGATATATGGTGTTGATTTACTAAAACTGGAGAGTGCAAAATCTGGTGTAGCTCTGCATAGAAACCAATCGGCTTCTAACTTCAGCTTGCTCAATTAAGCTTTGGCGAAAAAACAAAAAAAAAAAATAAAAAAAAAATAATATTTCAAATATATTGCAGACAAAGTCAGGTACAGTAAAAGGAAATAGTTCATTGTGTACAATAATTTGGATTATAATAAAGTTTAGCACATTTAGAGTGAGAGTCCTCAGTCAATTTTTAGGTGTGGTCAGTGTCTGGTAGATATCTGGACAATGGCGCTTTGTCATGTACATCAGTCAATCACCTTTTTAGAAAGTGACATTAACCTGAGTCCTCCTCTTTTGTGTTGCAGGTCCTATATAAACATGGATGCCCCCCCCAACGCTAGACAACAATTTTATATACAGTGTGGTTAGTATCTACCTAGGAGCAGAGGACCTCCTGGTATTGTAATTAAATACTTTGTTATGGTATTATCAGTATGGACGGATAGCACATAGAACTTCCATCTGGTCCTCAACTTTCTTGGCTTATGTTTATTATAAAATGATTTGTTTCCCAGTCTTTTTATTTTGGCCAGTGATTTTCAAATGATGTTTTTAACTATCAAACTGCTATGTCTTAAAGACTTATAGCAGTTTGATAGCTAAAAACATAAGTTGAAAAAGAAATAAAATTCACTAGAAACCATCACTGGCCAAAATAATGGCAAATTGGCTGTTCACTTAGCAGGGGAATTTTTCTTTAGCTTAGCTAATGTGGTGAAAAATCACCTTGGCTAAGAATACCCAATCAAATGCAAGGAATTTTTTTTTTTTTTAAGTATTTTTGCTTGCACATGATTGGATAATCGAAGCCAACAGAGATTCACCTTATTCACAAAACCATGGGAAAATTCTCTTTTCAAATTGAACAACCTATTCAGTAAATCAACCCCAATGGGCTTCACCTTTTTTTGGTAGGCGGAGTTCTCCCTTCCAACTCTTTATCTGGAGTTTTGTGTGTTCCCTCCCATCTTTTGGTGGTTCAGTTATGCCTGTGGAATTAAAAATATATAAAATAAAGAAAATATTTAGCAATCGGAAAGCCGTCATAATGGCCACACTTGGTCATTAGACCCAGGACCTCAAGATGGGAGATCTCCCCAATAGAGTTCTCCAGAGATGTAAGGAACTGCCAGATGGTTTAACTCACCAGCAAATGCAACCCCAATGGGTTGATTTACTAAAACTGGAGAGTGCAAAATCTGGTGCAGCTGTGCATAAAAACCAATCAGCTTGTTAAAATAAGCCTTGACAAAAAATAACCTGGAAGCTGGTTGGTTTCTCTGCAGGGCTGCACCAGAGTTTGCATCCTCCAGTTTTAGTAAATCGGCTCCAAAGCATAATAAATAGTGCCTAAAGACAGTGGGGTTGATTTATTAAAACTGGAGAGTGCAAAATCTGGTGCCGCTCTGCATAGAAACCAATCGGCTTCCAGGTTTTATTGTCAAAGCTTAACTGAACAAGCTGAAGTTAGAAGCTGATTGGCTACTAAGCTGAGCTGCACCAGATTTTGCACTCTCCAATTTTAGTAAATCAATCCCAGTTTGTTTTAGATAAAGTAGGGTTGGAGCCTTTATCAGTTCTTTTAATTGCTGTCCAAGTGCCGTTGGTGAGATTTACCCTATTAGTCTTTGCGATTATTATCACAGGGTGCGAAAGTGTGAAAAAAATATGGCGTTTTCACTGGAACAGTGGTAGAGGGAAAATGATCCAATGGGGACCACTTGTTCTGGTTGCAATGATCTAATTATCGAATTATCTTTGCAGAGATCTCCTCGTAAGTCCTGTTGTGACTCAAGACAAAAAGTAAAGGAAAATCCACCCAACTGGACATGGACAATAAAAATGATAGGTGTTTTAATCATTCTCTACGGTTTCCAAAATAACAAAGAGAATTTAGGTTTTGGAGATGATTTAAGGCATGCTAAATGAGCTCCCCAGCTCATTGCATGATATTAACATGCCTTAAGTGTTTATTACAGTGTAAGAACAGGGCCAACGCCTTTATGGAGAAGTAATAAGAACTTCTCCACTCAACGTAAAATCTAACATTAGTGCTTTTTGTCTTTCCAGATACAATCATGTTATTACCTGTTATCCCTCTGGTGATGAAGGACGAGATCCTTGCCGGAGTGTATTTAATCAAAGTTCTGGCAAGCACATACGAGCGGCTGAGTCAAGATATCCTTGACGAGTTTGGAGATAAGTTGGCAATCATTTTGTGCCATAGATACAAGGGGCACTGGAACCTGAGCAAGCCTAAAAAGGGCCAGGCATACAGGTATTTTTTTTTTTTTTATTTACTCTACAGTCTTGACTGACTATCTTTTGAATATTTGAAGACATTAGATGGCCATTGTCCAATGAGTGAGATTTACTAAAACTGGTGCACACAGCATCTGGTGTATAGTAACCAATCAGCTTCTATGTTTTATTGTCAAAGCTTAATTTTACAAGCTAAAGTTAGAAACTGGTTACCATAGGCGTGTGCAGGGGGTGTGCCTGGGCACACCCTAATCACCAAGGTTGCCAACCATGTAGTGTCTGTAAAAGGCCAGAGGCTACAGTTGCTCCATGTCTCTGCTGCCTCCTTATCCAATGGTAACTACACTGCCTAGCCCCCTTTCCCAGCGTGCCTTATTTGACTTTACAATAGAAGGTGCCAGCAGCTGGAGCAGGCAGGAGAGGGAGGACTAAACACAGCCTGAAGTGTGGGACAGGATTCAGACTACCAGGAGAAGCTAAGCACAATGTAGTCAGTAAACATACATACACACGCATTGATATGTGTTTGAGCTTTGGGGTGCACACCCTAATGCAATAGGCTGCGCACACCTATGTTGGTTACTATTCACAGATGCTCCAATTTTAGTAAATCAACCACAATGCTTCACCTTTCTTGGTAGGTTGAGTTGGCCTTGCATTTCTTTTATGTCTTGGAGATTCCAATGGTGAGATCTCCCTTCCAACTCTTTATCAGGAGTTTTTTTGTTCCCACCCACCTTTTTGGTGTTTCAGTTATGCCTCTGGAATTAAAAATATATAAAATTAAAGAAAATATTTAGCAGTTGGAAAGCCGTCATAATGGCCACTGCCACATGACCACTGGGAACTGCCAGATGGTTCAACTCACTGGCAAATGCAAAAATTCAAATATCAGTTATGAGTGCACAGACCTTTTATAAGCCAGAAGGTGAAGAAATGACAGACCCAATTTATGGTGTAATATTTAATTCTGACTCTCTATTCTTTTTCAGATGTATCAGGAACAACAAAGACATAAGGGATCCGAGCATCCTAGAGGCCTGCGCTCAATGTGGCCTCAAATACACAGACTTGTGTTTGCCTGAAGAGATGACCCTGTGGATTAACCCAAATGATGTCTCTGTTTTGTGAGTAGTCAAAATCTTATATGACAGTACTTTAGCAATTCTCGGTGTGTGTATATATAGCAGTATTAAGTTAGTGATTGTGGACGGGAGATAGATTGTACGGGGGGCGTGACCGGATGCCGCTGTGAGAGGGTGTGTGTGTGTGAGCTCCCTCCTAGCTCCGGCCTGCATGCCGCTCAGCCCTGTCTCCGCTGACCCTCCCCGCCCTACCAACTAGCCGGCTGCTGGCTCGATCCGTCTCCCGGCCTCTGATGCCTGCCACCCGCTCCGGTCGGCTGCCGGGATCAGGATGGCTGCTTCTCATCCTCACCGCTCCCGTAGCACCGCGCTGAAGGACACTGGTTTGGGCCCTGCCTAGCTCGCACCTCATACGGGCCGCGCGGTGGGCTCCCCCCCCCCCCCCTCCGTGGCGGCGGGATTGGATGCTTAGCAACCCCCGGGAACCTCGCGAGACCTGAGGGAGCCGCTGGTGATCGGTGCCAGAAACTTGGGAGCCTCAGCCAAAGTGCCCGCTTCAGCTCCGGTACTGAATTCAACCCCCCTCCTCCTGCCTCGGCCGCAGCTACAGATACAGCAACAGAAGCAGACTTTAGCCAACGACAAACAGCCACCAGACGCACATGGGAGAGAGCTGCTCTGAAGCACCGCCAGGTCAGGTATAAGTGCCCTGTGGGCTTAGTTCATAAAGCCGGGGGGGCTGTAGAGGAGGACTCTCTTCAGTATTTTGTACTTTGTAAGACTGTCAGCTTATATCCTGCTATATTCCATGCCATATACCTCTTACAGTGGCTGGTAACTAAGCCTTGGATAATGCAGAAGAAGTAAGAGGCAGGGGGAGTGAGGAAAGAGGAGCGCAGAGTGCAGCAAGGAGTGTAAAGAAGCTCTTGGGAAAAGCAGAGGACGAAGAGGGCGAACGGGAAGGGAAAAGAAGGAAAGAAGGAAAGCCTAACCAAGCCTTTTTTTTTTGGGGCCCTGGGATTGTCACGGCCCCCACATAGGGTGTGCTGCAGTGGGGGACTCGTGGTAACCTTTGGTTATATTACACTGTAGCTAAGGGGCAAGTCGCCATTGGAATTACATTTTCCTCCTCTTCCTTCTACTTCGCCAAGTACTCCCAATGATGACCAGAAAAAAGGGAGAGGACCCCCAACAGCCTAATGAAAATATAGCAGCACAGGCAACTCGCCCTGCCAAGGACAGGGGGGGCTCGGCAGCGCCAACGCCCCTAGCGGTAGCAGCTGCAGCAAAATTAGAAAAGTTTACACATACCCCTGCTCATACCCCTGTTAAAGGCAACCAGCTCCCCCACGAGAAAACACAGACAGGGCCACCTGGTGAGCGAAAAAGCGTGGGCAGAATGTCAACAGCCCCAGCTGCAATACCGGCTGGCACCAAAAACGCATCAAACAAAAAAAGCCCAGTGACAGCCCCCGTGGAGAAAGTAACTTCTCAAAATAGCGGTGCCTCAGATGCTCCTATAATAACTGAACCAGAGCCCACATTAAAAGAGGTACTAGTCGCGGTGAATTCATGTAAGGGGTCCCTGTGCGACCTGTGTGACCAATTAGGGGGCCTCAAGGTAGAATTACGCTCTATGAGCCAGGAGCTCCAGAAGGTATTGGAGAGGACTGCCCTTATAGAAGAGAGATTGAGCCAACTTGAGGACACAGTGTTTCCGATGCAGCGGGAATTTAAGAATATACAAACGCAGTTTGAAATGTATAGAAATAAAATGGATGAAATGGAGAACAGGATGCGCAGATGCAATGTTCGGGTTCTGGGTCTCCCTGAGGGTAGCGAAGGTCCCTGTCCTGAAATCTTTATGGAAAAGCTGCTTAAAGGCTTCTTTGGGCCTGATTCATTTTCACCTTACTTTGCCATCGAGGGGGCGCATCGAATTCCCACTAGGCCAACTGCATCGGGGGGACGCCCTAGACCAATGATTCTTAAGCTGCTCTGCTATAAGGACAAAGTGGTGTTAATGCAAAAATCAAGAGAGACAGGGGATATCTCCCATAATGGCAGTAGGATCTCGCTGTACCCCGATTTCTCCCCGGATCTGCAAAAAAAAAAAGGGCAGGCTTTCTGGAGGTGAAACGAGCCCTGCGGTCCCACAAAATCCCATATGCCTTACTATATCCAGCACGATTGAGGGTGGAAGCTTCGGGGTCAGTTTACTTTTTTGATGCAGCTGATAAGGCCGCAGCATGGTTGGAGGACCATAAAGGGACCTTACAATCCTGAGAAGACAGGAGGGCTGCAAAAGAAGAGTATGAAGAGGACAAATTAAAATGTTGCAGTATTAAAAAAAAAAAAAATGGATGGTGGGATGGGTCTGAGGGGCTGGGGGAGGGCTTATTATTATGCTTTTGATATTCAGGGTGGGCCGGAGGTGGGGGGGAGAGCAGGATGTAGAGGTTGTGAAAGTCTTAAATGTGGGATGGTGCACGATTAAGGTTGTGGAGTGTATTTTTTTTTTTTTTTTCTATTCTTGTCTCAGCACCTCGGGGTTCTCCCTGGGGGTACTGTTGTGGGTGGGGGGAGGGGGGGGGGAGCGGGAGGAGGTTGAAGGGAGGGTATGATTGGAAGTAGGTGTGATAGGGAGGCACGGGGTAGATTGGGTCACAATAAAAGCCCTCAGGGCTAGCCGAAATAGGCATGGGGGGTTAAAGGGAAAGTCACTGGATAAAGAGTCACTTAGTCCCCATGTGGGACTTAAACACATTAATAAAGCGAATCAGGGGGGGAGGGAGGGTAGTAATTTAAATAAGGGTTTGGGTTACATTCTCACGCACGTGGAAAGAATAAGAGTAGTGGGGGGCTTGCGGGGACTGGGGGGAGAGGGGTTTTTCCCCTCTCCCCTCCCTCCACGCCCCCCCAAAACACTGTCGCAACACTGTTGGTAGGCTTAGGATCCAGAGTGGAGCTATAATAAATATTAAGAAGCTTGGTGCCCCGGGGCGGGAGCTAGAATGTGGTACGCGTTGTACACTGAACAATACGGTTGCTACTTGTATCCCTGCTAAAAACCTTTTTTTCTTTTTTTTTTTTTTTTTTTTTTTTTTTTTTTTTACTGATGCCTAATACGATTGGAATATGTTCATGGAACGTCAGGGGCCTGGGCGATCCTGATAAGAGGTCTGCTGTCCTATCTGAGCTGGAGGCCCAGGGTGTCGCTCTGCTTTGCCTGCAGGAGACGCATCTAACAAATGAAACTAAGACAAAACTGGGGGGTAGGAAATTTCAAGCGCAATTTCATGCGGTTTACTCCTCCTATTCGAGAGGTGTAAGTATATTGATTAAAAAAGGGGTGTTGTTTACCTGCAGGAGTGCGCGGATCGACACGCTGGGCTGCTATATCTTTTTACACTGTATTAGATGGGAGAGAATTGGTTATAGCAAATATATACATTCCCCCTCCTAGCAAGCTGGAAATTCTATACTATCTACTAGAATACATGGAGAACAAGGCAGGGATTCCACTGATCCTGATAGGCGATTTTAACACTGTCCTTGATAGCCGCCAGGATAGATTCTCATCGGGCACCTGGATAGGGAGAGTAACGGCGGGGAGGCTTAAGCAGTTCCTAGAGGAAGTGGGGTGGTGCGACTTATGGAGAATCCGTAATCCAAACGCCAGACAGTTCTCTTGCTACTCAGGGACGCACTGCACACTATCTCGAATAGACCTAGCCATAGGTAATAAGGAAGCGCTCCCCATAGTACATAAAATAGACTACGGCCCAAGGGGATTATCAGACCACTCACCCTTAACTGCTGTTGTGCACCGGGGACAGACAGATATACAGGCCTTGGTCAGTAAACCCAGTATGGTTAGAGGTAATTGGGAATCAGGAAGAAATCTCTACCAGTTTAAAGGAGTTCATTTTGAGCAACCTGGGCACGGCGGCAGGGGGGTGGTTTGGGACGCACTAAAGGCCTTTCTTAGAGGGCTCCTAATTCAGCAAATAGCAAGGGCAAAGCGAAAAACAAAAACACAGGAAGACCGTATTAGAAGGGAGGTTATAGACCTGGAAGGGCAGTATGTTTTGCGCCCCACTATAGAACTAAGGGAGGCATGGGTTAAGAAGCAGCAGGAATATAAAGCGGTAACAATGAGGCTGAAAATAAAAGGCTTTTTCAGAGGCGGAGATTTTTTGAGGGGGAAAGAGTGGGGCGCACGCTCGCCGTAGTGGCTAGCACCAACTCCCCGTCCTCAACAATCTCTGCGATCAGATCCCCAAAGGGGGAAATAGTTACGGACCCTGGGAAGATAAGGGAGATATTCTTTGACTTCTATAGCTCCCTGTACAAAACGAAACAGCTTGCAGGTAATGGCGCGCTAGATAGATTAATGGAGGGAATTACATTACCAACTCTAACCACAATAGACAAGATGAACTTGGAGGCCCCTATAACCCTAGAGGAACTTAGGAGCGCGGTGGCGGCTATGCCTAATCGTAAAACTCCAGGCCCAGATGGACTCCCCCCTGGAAATTTACAAATACTACGGGGAGACATTGCTCCCCACCCTTCTGAGGACACTAGAGGAGGCGTTGGCGGACGGTGGCCTCCCCTCTTCAATGTCAGAGTCTAATATTATACTTATTCAAAAGGAAGGGAAAGACCAACTAGAGGTGGCCTCATATAGGCCAATCTCCCTGCTTTGTTCGGATATTAAAATCCTTGCAAAGGTTTTGGCAACCAGGCTAAGCAAATGCATTGATAAATTGATCCGACCAGACGGGATTTATTCCCCATAGGTCTACCAGTGTAAATATCAGAAGAGCATATTTGAACCTGCAGACCCCAGTAGTAGACGGGGACCTTAGAGCAGTTGTTTCACTGGATATTGCTAAAGCCTTTGACAGCCTGGAATGGGGCTACCTCTGGGAAATAATGGGTAAATTTTGGTTTGGCCCGATTTTTTGTTAAATGGGTAAAAATCTTGTACAGCCACCCATCAGCTAAGTTAAAGATCAACAATGAGTATACAGACAGTCTGACATTGGAGAGGGGCACAAGGCAGGGGTGTCCGCTGTCCCCCCTCCTGTTTGCCCTGGCGATGGAACCGTTGGCGGAGGCCATGAGGAAGGCATCGGATATACAGGGTTTCAGGAGGAGGGGTAGGGAAGAAAGAATTGCACTTTATGCGGACGACGTCCTGGTATTCCTGGGGGACACGGGCCCATCTTTGGAAGGAATGATGAGATTGGTGGAAAGATTCGGGAAAGTGTCGGGCCTAGTAGTTAATTGGGACAAATCCGCACTGCTACAGATGGACCCAATTAATAGCCCCCCCCTGACGGCTTTCTTGGGCTAAAAATAACTGATAAAATAAAGTACCTGGGAATAGAGCTGGCCAACGATCCCAACGTTTATATTCGGGATAACTTGGTTCCTCTACTCGCGAAGCTTAAAAAGAAATGCGATATCTGGTGTCGGCTCCCCCTGTCGCTGGCAGGGCGCGCAAACTTGATCAGAATGATCTGGTTACCACAAATCCTTTATATTCTCCACAACTCCCCGGTGTGGATCGGGAGAAAATGGTTTATAAAAATAGACTCCTTATTTAGGGATCTTCTCTGGAAGAAAGGCCAGGCCAGGATCAAACTGCAGGCGCTGCAGCGCCCTACCTGGGAGGGAGGGTTAGCAATTCCCCATCCGTATGGATATTTTTTGGCTGCTCAATTGCAGCACCTAGGGGGCTGCGAATCCAGTAGCGAACTAAGCGCTAGCAATAAAATAATGCTGGAAGGCAGCCCACACAGATGCCTGACAGACGCACTCGAGGCAGGCTCTCTTCAGAGAAAATTACCAACATCTAAATTAGTAAGTAAAGTCTGGCAGACAGTTAAGCGGATTATGGGGTACAGGGGCATCACGGAATATTCGCCAATATGGTCTAATGAATCCCTGGGGGAATTAAGGGCTATAGAAAAGCACCCCGTCTGGGAAAATCATGGAATCCATAGATTGACGCAGTTATATACTGATAGCAACCTGAAATCCTTCATGGACCTCAGAATGGAATTTGGTATCCCAAGCAACACATTTTATAAATATCTTCAGATAAGGCATGCGCTGAGTACCCAATTTAAGTCTTCCGCTATGGAGCAAAGTAAAACGCCTCTCCTCAACAAAGTTGTTAAAGCAACAAATACTAAGGGACTGATTTGGAGCTGTGTATACACAGCTAGTAGACAAAATATTGCCTCAAAGTGCGGCAGCCGGGCCCAGAGCAGGATGGGAGGCGGACGTGGGAAAGCTGTCGGACGCCCAGTGGCGAAAAACACTGAAGCTGGGACAGTCGGTGTCCGTCTCTCCCTCGCAGAAGGCCTCACATCTACTCCTCGTACATAGAGCTTACTACACCCCTAGAAGATTATATAGATTCGGGGGCAGGTCAGATGATAAATGCCCTAGGTGTAGCAGGACAGGGGATCTTCTACATATGGTTTGGAGATGTCCAAAATTGGTAAGATATTGGACGGAAGTGGTCAGGACAATTAATCGCAGATTTAAAATCAAACTAGAGATAGACCCTAGGGTATGCATGCTGGGGCTGGTGGGAGATACCACGGGTCATACTAACTCAGTCACAGCTGCGGTTAGATGCTTATACCAGGCTAGAAAGCTGATAGCACAGTCCTGGCTCTCGAGAAAATCTCCAACTATAGAGGAATGGCTTAAAACGGTGGATTCCCTGGTCTGGACAGAGAGGACAGTATATATTAGAAAAGGGAACTATAGAAAATTTATTGGTTTATGGAAACCTTGGCTGCAGGAATTGAATACCCGCCAATTACTCTGACCAACTACCTCTGAATTTCAACTGTTTAGTGGGGCGAATGTATAGCTAGTGCCGTAAAAACCTAAGCGGTGGGATAGACCCCACTGGGGGCTAGACAGATATAACATGTTGCGACTCTTGGAGGTTCCTTTCTCTTTCTTTCTTTCTATTTTTTTTTCTTTTTTCCTCTCTCCTTTCCTCTTCTCTCCTCGTCCCTCTCTTGCTGTGACCTTAACATATGTGTTGTTTTCAAGACTGGGGAAAGGAAGGGGGCGGTAGGGGGATCAGTAGATAAAGGAGGGTGGGTTAACTAGGGGATTAGAGGGGATGGGCAAAAAAAAGGGGATAAACGTGGCACAACACAAAATTTTGATGTGTAGGGCATACCTAAAAACACTTTAGAGCACAAAAAGCACGCGAAACATGGGTTTTAAAATACTGTTTGAACTAGGCCTTATTATTGGCAATACATGCACTTTAAATGCACTTTGTTATGTAAAATATGTAACCTTGTTGTTATCCTTACTGCTACAAAAGGTAAATAAAAGCAATTAAAAAAAAAAAAAAAAAAAAAAAAGTTAGTGATTGTGTCTTGAGGTAAACTTAACCTTAACATTAACCAGCTACTGTGATTGGTGACCCCATACAATGACACCATTACTGATGCCAAACTAGGCCACACATCTTCACCAGCCTGCCTGGCTATAGCCAGGAGCGAAGGGGAACCAGGAACATGGATGATGCAGCATTAGATTAAAGTACGTGACCCCGGCCTCCTTGTGGTTGTTGTTTTCCAGGTACATGGTTTTCAGTTATTTAGGTGCTCTTGTATTTAAGGAAGCGTATAACGAGAAGAAAAATTCCTACATATAAAGTAAATACATGCCCAAATTTATATTAAAGTTTAAAGAGCAGGGGAGCCAAAACTATAAGGATGCAAGGGTTGAAAAGTTTATTGTAACATGGTGGGGGGATGGGTTTTTTTTATTTTTTTTTTTTTATTTGAGATTATCCTCCATTGCTGCAAAAGAGGAGATGGAGGATCTCGTTTACTCAATGCTAAGCAATGATAAGTGACTGCTTGCTGCTGCTTTAATGCTCTCAATATTTTTTAAATGTGTTTATTTTTTTTATTTTTTTTTAAGTAGATTTGTATAGGCTTGAGTTAACGTCCTCTCATTTATTAATAGGGTGATAGTAGACAACCACACATATGCATTGAAAATCTATGGGTCAGGGGCCCTTTCTGCTTCAGAAATTGACTTTATGTTGGAACAAGAAAGTACCATCTTAGATGACATCTCCATCGCAATTTCTTCACTCTCAACACCCCCCAGTTACTGTACTAGCGGGAATGGTGGTAGTACTCAAGATAGTAGACCGCCAGCCTCATGTACTCCTCCTGAAGTAAACATCTGGCGGGCTCCCAGCGTGAAACCTGGAATTCCGGTAAGAATTATGATCAGTGATATTGTAAATTTACATAGGTATTTTCAAAAATGATAAATTGACCAAAAGAGTTTGTTTGATTTAAAGTTAAAGAGGAGCTCCACCCAAAAGGTCATCCCCCAGTAATGGCATGTTTGGGGAGGGGGGGAGCGTGTACCTGATTTTGGCAGGTACCTGCTCCTATTTCCACTTTGATCTCCTAGGCAATAGAAAGCAGAAGTTGTCGTTCCCCCCCCCAACCCCAGTCTTCCTGGGTAAGATAATTATATATATATATATATATATATATATATATATATATATATATATATATATATATATATATATATATATATATATATATATATATATATATATATATATATATATATATATATATATATATATATATAAATAATTTTAATAATACGCTGGTTTTGTGCTTAGCTGTTACCGTATGTTATTTTGTTTGGCCCTAAATTTTTATTATCTTTTAAATAATGATAATAGTAAATGAATATTTAATAAATATATATTATATATATATATATATATATATATATATATATATATATATATATATATATATATATATATATATATACATACATACATACATACATACACACCTCTGCTGTATTTTTCTCTTAGAGATTCACATGTGATGTGGTACTCCTACTTCCACCAGATGTATAACAAAAAATTAGAGATGCAATCTGTTTCTATTCAAAAGTGTTTTACTTCAATCTTCATGCATATACAAAAAAACGACTGCACAGTTTCGGACAGGAACTCCGTCCTTCATCAAGTTGCATTTTTATAAGCACTGTTTCTTCTTAAAGAGAAAAATCTAAAAATAGAATAATAATTTTTTTTTTTTTTTTTTTTTCCCTGCAGGACTCTGAATCCCTGCCTGAAGAGCAAGAGAATATTACCGACAAATGACTGTAGACCCAACACAAGCTTTTTGGTTGTTGGCACTATGAGAAGGAACACCCGGCTGTATATACTTTTAGAGATTTACTATTTTATTTTTTCACCTGTAGATAAATAAAGTTTTTTTTTTTTTTCTTTTTTTGTTTGTTTTATTTCACAATAAAAAAAGACCCTATTAGCAATCAGAATTCATTGTGGCTTTTGTATAATATGGACATGGAAATGTGATAAAGTTTATGATGTATAGCTGAACATTGGCATAGCCAATAACAGTCCACATGGTGGATATGGAGGCTTGGAGGATGTTTGGGCCTCTTTTAGGTAGGTTGTTGAGGCAAACTAAAGAAATAAATTGGGTTGTGTGTAAATGGCAGCACAGATTCAGTACTGTAGCTTTAGGGGTTGGAGAGGTTCTCTCCAGTCTAGAAGAGTTGAGGTCAGACACATAGGAGGAGTCATTAAAGTGGTTTTAAAGCCTTAAGATTTTTCACCTTTAAAGTGGAACTTCAGTAATTTTTTCATCTTTCCATCTGTTAAATCTCCTGCTCTTGTTTTATCTTTGGATAGTAAATTATTTTTTTTTCTGCCAGTATATACCTTATACGGCCCACTTCCTGTTTCTTGTCTGGTCATTAGTCTAGGCTTATGACATCGTGCACAGCTCTCTCTCGTCAGTTTGCCAGGAAGGGAAGGGGGGGTGAGTCATAAGAGGGCCAATGAGAGCTGCAGAACTAGAGGTGTGTCTGTGTAAATCCAGGAAGTGAACAGGCAGCAGCTTCAGCTGCCCACAGTTAAAATGGATGTAGTCAAAAAGAAACGTGAAAATAACTGCGCATCAAAAAGGTAATTATAAGTAAATTATAAAAAAAAAAAACAAGCTGCGAAATCCTATATGTGACACAAACACACAACGTGAACAATAATAAACTGGTGCCTCGTGCTTTTGACAAAACGCAGTGAATTTAAATGTAAAGATGGTCAGACATCACCTTAAACAAAATTCAAATATGCATATAATCATATATCCAAAAAAGAAGGGCATGTGCAAAAAATATACTAGCAACAAAGGCTGCAATATGTTGTGCAACAATATTTAAGAAGGTTGTGAGTAATAGTCCATATAAGAACACCCGAGTATGATGTAAAAATCCAGTGATGGTCCAGTTATATGGAAACATAAGTGCTTGGGTCCACCACCATAAATAGAGTGCCTGGCCGCTTACCAGAAACCCATGACCCCCCCGTTACAGAGGGTATGAGTAGGCTGTTAAATCCTGCTGCTCCGGACCACCATAAAGCCAAGATGGGAGCTGGAATGGGACATCAGGGACTGTGGTACAGATGGATGGATTCCCAGGAAAAAAACTTTGCCCTCAGTGGAGTGGTATAACCATAAAAAGAGAAGGGGAGGGCTCCAATAGTGTAAAATCATAAGACCAGCCTTATGATTTTACACAATTGGAGCCCTCCCCCTTTTTTTTTTTTTTTTTTTTTTTTTTTTTTTATGGTTATACCACTCCGCTGAGGGCAAATGCTGGTGTAAGAAAAACTTATGCTGGTGTTGCTGCTACAGGATCTGGGAAGGGACAGCAAGCAGGGAAGGAGCATGAAAATTAAATGGAAGGTGGTGGAATCCCCCCACATAGGAGGACAGTGGTGGATAAGATTCTACAGATGGGGTTTACACCCACAGATATCTTCGCCCTGATTAGTCCGGCAGGTTCCTATGAATATGATTTGTCCTTTATCCGTCCGAAGTCTTTGAACATATTTTGGGAGAAGTATGAACACGTGTGTAGGGGCCTGCCGGACTGGAAAGGGCTCATCCCAAAGCTTGTATCACGCCAGCCCCTCATTAAAATGGTCTTAATTTTGGTCCGCAATGAATCCATACCACAAGGGGATTTATCTGTATGGTTGAGGGGGTATGGAGACGTCCTGAGCCCCCTAAAAAAGATTGTAGATGATTGGGGAATATGGACGGGGGGATGATCTGTGCAGCTAAAATTAAAGGTTGTTGATAATGTCGTCCAGCGTCTGCCATCCTCAGCTTTCCTGGGGAGGGACAGGCTGACCATCTTCTATCCAGGCCAGCCAAAGCAATAAGTGTGGTGATGAAGGGCATCTTGCATCCTCCTGTCCAGTGATGAAGTGCTCTCTGTGTCAGGGTATAGGACATTTGGCGAAGGACTGTAATATTATAAGGTGCAATCTGTGCAATGCGGTGGAACATCCTTACAGTCAGTGTCCTGAGGCAATGCACAACAATCCTGAGCTCATGAGAGTTCTTCCGCATGGACATGGAGGATGCTCGGAGCTCAGCAGCTGGGGTGCCTGTGAGTCCATCTGAGTCTGTGCCAATACCTAATGTATCTCCCCAATCTGTGGTGCCCCAGTCTGTGCCAATACCTAATGTGTCTGTGTCTCCCCAGTCTGTGCGTTTACCTAGTGTGCCCGTGTCTTCTGTAGGTAAGGTATCAGTTGCCAAAAATGTGTCCAATCCTTCTGTGTCTGTGTCTTCTAAAATTGCAGAGGCAGCAAGAGGTGCTGAGGCAGGTGCGTCAGGTGTGGTGCCGACCCCCCTCCCCCGACGCTGCAGGGTTTCTATTGAGGATTGTGGGGTTCAGAGGAGTGGGGTGGATGGTGAAGAGGCTGGCCTGGTGGTAGATAAGGGAAGGGGGCGTGGGGGGGGAGGGGTGAAGGGGAGGATAGGGGTGGGGAGGCTGTTGAGTCTGGTTTGTCTAAGGATGATATGGAGTGTTTGGAGGATAGGAGGAGGAGGAGGGGCAAAAGAAGGAAAAAAGGGGGTTCAGTTACCTTAAATCCTAAACTTTTGCCTTTAGAAAATAAGTTTAAGGTCCTGTCTGATGATGATGATAATGAATGGGACTCATTCAGTTCTGCATCCTATATGGATGATGAGTGCCAGGGTGCAATGAAGCGCGCTGGTTCTCCAGGGAGAGGGAGTAGTCAGGCTAAGAAACGGATGCCTCAACTACCCTAATGGCATTTCCCACTCCATTAAAAGTGGCAACCATTAATGTTGCCAGCTTAAGATCAGTAAGTGCTCGTCATATGGCCTTATTTTTGCTCAGCGAGTTTGATGCTGACATTTTGTTTTTGCAAGAAGCCCATCTGAGTAGTCTGGCCGATATACATCTGGCAAAGGAGTGGAGACGTGGTCCCTCATTTTGGTCTCTTGCGGCCGAGCCTTACAGAGTTGCAGTCCTCTTTTCTGGTATGGTAATGTGCCGGCGGGGAATTGAGGTAGAGATAGGGAAATGCATGATCTTAGATGTCTCTGTGAAGGGGCAGGACTTGCGCCTGATTAACATCTATGGTCCCCAGAAGAAGTGGGACAGGAAATGTCTCTTTGCAAAGATTAATGCCGCGTACACACGATCGGACTTTCTGGCATACTTGGTCCGGCACACTTTCTGACGGACTTTGTCCGCCAGGTGCGCCGGACTTTAAAACGGACGGACTTGCCCACACAGGACCGGACTTTCCGGCGGGCTAAGTACGCCTGTCTTTCCGACGGAGTTACGGCGGACTTTCAGAATGAACGGACTTGCCCACACATGGACAAGTCCGTTCATTTTGAATGTGACTCAGGTGCGACGGGACTAGAAAAGGAAGTCAATCTTGCCGCTTTTATCGGCGAGATTGACACCTTGCGAGCCCCGTTGCGGGGCATACCAGGCCCTTAGGTCTGGTATAGATTATAAAGGGAAGCCCCTACGTCGAAAAAACGGCATGGGGTCCCCCCTAAAATCCATACCAGACCCCGATCCGAGCACGCAGCCCAGCCGGTCAGGAAAGGGGGTGGGGACGAGCGAGCGCCCCCCCCCCTCCTGAACTGTACCAGGCCGCATGCCCTCAACATGGGGGGTGGGTGCTTTGGGGGAGGGGGCGCCCTGCGGGGCCCCCCACCCCAAAGCACCTTGTCCCCATGTTGCTGAGGACAAGGGCCTCTTCCCGACAACCCTGGCCGTTGGTTGTCGGGGTCTGTGGGTGGGGGGGCTTATCGGAATCCGGGAGCCCCCTATAATAAGAGGGCCCCCAGATCCTGGCCCCCCACCCTATGTGAATGAGTATGGGGTACATGGTACCCCTACCCAATCACATAGGGAAAAAGTGTCAATAATAAAACACACTACACAGGTTTTACAAAATAATTTATTAAACGGCTCAGGGGCGGGGGTCTTCCTCCGGTTCCTCTTCTCCCGGCGTCCGGTTGGTTCTTCTCCGCTCTCTCTGGCCTCTTCTCCCGGTGTTCCAGTTCTTTGGCCGGCTCCTCCGCTGTCTTCAGGCAGCTCTCTTGCCAGTGGAGGTCTGGGCTTCTTGTCTTCTTCCCTCTTCTCTTCTCCAGATGTTGACACGACGCTCTCTCCGGCTGGACTGCTCTCTGAGGGCTCCGTTGTGACTTATATAGGCGGAGACCCCGCCCCCTTTATGATGTCACAGTCCCTGGGCATGCTGGGACTGTGATGTTTTAGGGGGCGTGGTCAACATTGGTTTGGTTGGTAAGATTTTCAATAAACAAAATTAACCCCTCATAATGGGCACAGCAGGTGTACAGACCCGGGAACTCAGCACGGTGATGGTGGAAATCCCTCATAATGGGCGCAGCAGGTGTACAGACCTGGGGACTCAGCACAGTGATGGTGGAAACCCCTCATAATGGGCGCAGCAGGTGTACAGACCCGGGAACTCAGCACAGTGATAGTGGAAACTCCTCATAATGGGTGCCGCAGGTGTACAGACCTGGGGACTCAGCACAGTGATGGTGGAAACCCCTCATAATGGGCGCAGCAGGTGTCCAGACCTGGGAACTCAGCACAGTGATGGTGGGGACCCCTCATAATGGGCGCAGCAGGTGTACAGACCTGGGAACTCAGCACAGTGATGGTGGGGACCCCTCATAATGGGCACAGCTGGTGTACAGACCTGGGAAATCGGCACAGTGATGGTGGAAATCCCTCATAATGGGCACAGCAGGTGTACAGACCTGGGAACTCAGCACAGTGATGGTGGGGACCCCTCATAATGGGCACAGCTGGTGTACAGACCTGGGAACTCGGCACAGTGATGGTGGAAACCCCTCATAATGGGCACAGCTGCTGTACAGACCTGGGAACTCGGCACAGTGATGGTGGAAACCCCTCATAATGGGCGCAGCAGGTGTACAGACCTGGGAACTCGGCACAGTGATGGTGGAAACCCCTCATAATAGGCGCAGTAGGTGTACAGACCTGGGGACTCAGCACAGTGATGGTGGGGACCCCTCATAATGGGCACAGCAGGTGTACAGACCTGGGGACTCAGCGCAGTGATGGTGGAAACCCCTCATAATGGGCACAGCAGGTGTACAGACCCGGGAACTTAACACAGTGACACCTGGTGATCCTACCATTGACACACTTCCTGTCCTAGAGTGGCAACTGCACTGAGCAGAATTGTCAGCCTAGACAGGGAGTGTGTTCAGACTACATAACATCTCCCTCTCTTCTCCATAACATGGGGAGGTGTTTTAAGTCCATGGAGATAGCAGGAAACTATGCTAACTGATAACAGTCCAGGGGCAGAGAGCACAGGAAGTTAAAAGCTCATAAGATTTTTGGTAGGGTTGACAGTTATTTTTGTACTTGATGAACAGATATAATAATAAAATGCTCTCCATGTTATATTTTTTTTTTTTTCCACAATAATGTTTATTAGCAGATGTAATTTTACAACAATTGCATTAAATCCAGGTTGTTATACATTCCTTTTGTACATAGTGGTTCAGGTTACATATGTATTGCATTAATGTAGATGGATACATGCATATTCAAGTTTACACTCTTTGTTTATTACAGTCGTATGGTATTGATCGTAACCTCTCATAGTTTGTTCGGAAAAGGGGGGGTATAAATAGCCCCCCTATGGGGATATGGAATGTGTTTACTAGGAAATAAAGAGAATGGAGAAAGGAAATAAAGAGAGGAGTAAGAAGAAGAAGTTTGGTCCGTCTAATTTCTCGACACGGGGCTCCCCCCCCCCACGTTTCTTAAATTGAAATGGTTTTGGGGAATACAGTTGTATATCCAACTATTTGACCTCTTAAATAGGCCGACCCAGTTGTCAAGGTTGGATTGAACTGTATCGCTGGGTTGATTTGAAGTAAGTCCAGCAGGCCCAATAGGCCAACCCAGTTGTCAAGGTTGGATTGAACTGTATCGCTGGGTTGATTTGAAGTAAGTCCAGCAGGCCCAATAGGCCAACCCAGTTGTCAAGGTTGGATTGAACTGTATCGCTGGGTTGATTTGAAGTAAGTCCAGCAGGCCCAAGTGGTCGTGTATTTTTGAATACGCTCCTGAGAGATATGTACTAACTCCTCCATCTCCTCTATCTTGGAGATCCTCCGGAACCATTCTCCAATTGTGGGGATGGTCGTGGATCGCCAGTGTGTCGGTATGCAGAGCCTAGCCGCATTCACCAAATGCATAGCCAAAGATTTAAAGTACTCACTTTTAGTTAGGTGAGTGTGGTGGAGAAGATACTGAGCAGGCGAGAAGGTCAAGGTGTATGTTGTTATATGTGAGATAAGGTCGTGCACTTCCTTCCAGAAGGGTTGCAATAGGTCACAGTCCCACCATATGTGTAGCATGGTCCCTTTAGTTTTCCCACACCTCCAGCAAGTGTCTGGGACAGTAGGGCAAAACTTATGTAGAAGTGAAGGAGTCCTGTACCAGCGTGTTTGGATTTTATATCCATTTTCCTGAATGGCTACATTAGGGGAACCCTTGTGTATGTATTCATTGATTCGTGTCCAGTCTTCCTCCGTGAAGGTCATCTGGAGATCCGTTTCCCAGGCTGTATGTGCTGAGTCAAGAGTGCAGGAGGCGCTTTCTGAGAGTATATTGTATAGGAGGGAAATAAGATGCCTTAGTGGAGAGGTGCGAGTGCATAGTTCTTCAAATAAGGTTAGTTGTCTGGTCCAGGTCGGGGTGGTCCCTTGAGTCGAAAGGAAGTGTCGGATCTGTCTGTACGTCCAGAAGGGGAAGGATTTGCGCAGAGAGAGGTCGACTAGGTTCTCGTATGGTCTAGGGGTTTTGTCAGCAAAAAACTGATACGCTAGTATTTTGTCATAGGGCCATGTGTGTTTAAGGAAGGATTGTGATAGCCCGGGTTCGAAGTCAGGGTTCCCTCTCAAGGGAGTTAAGGGGCCCGGCAGGGAAGATATGTAAGAGAGTTTGGCTGCTCTTCTGACCGAATTGAGCGAGGCTGATATAAGTGGATGTGCTGATGTCTGCTGCGGGATTTGGCTAGGTCGAATCCAGGGCAGAGATTCCAGGGGAAGGTGAGAGAATGATTTCTCAAGCGTGACCCAGGTTTTACCCGACTCGTGGACATTCCAGTCTACCACCCGGGCCAAGTGACTAGCCAGGAAATACTTATGAAGGTCTGGAAGACCTATGCCCCCCATGAGTTTTGGTCGCGTAAGTCGCGTGAATTTTATGCGTGGGGGGGAACCTTTCCACAAGAATAGCGTGCACATCTTTTTATATGTAGCAAAAAAAGCAGCCGGTAGATTGATAGGTATGCATTGGATGAAGTATAGGAATCGTGGTAGAATTATCATTTTTAAAAGGACTGTGAACGACCGAACCAGGAAATGTTGAGGGGGCCCCATGCTGTTAAGTCGTGTTGAGCTTTTTTCAAGGCCGGGAGGAAATTGGTATCATATAGATCTGCTAGTTTGGTGGGGATTTGAATACCTAAATATGTTATCGAACGTTGGCTCCATTGAAAGGGGAAGGAGGATTGACACCGTTCAAGTTCCTGTGGCGTGAGCGTGATATTTAGGGCTTGAGATTTTGCATAGTTAATTTTAAAGTGTGATAAAGTCCCAAAGTGTTCAATATCTTTGAGCAAGTTGGGTATCGATGTGATTGGGGAGGACAGGGAGAGCAAAATGTCATCTGCAAACGCTGAGACCTTGTATTCCCTTCCTTTGATTGTGATGCCTGCAATGTCGGAGTTATCCCTTAGTCTGTTCAGGAAGGGTTCTAGGGACAAAACAAAAATTAAAGGTGAAAGGGGGCAGCCCTGGCGCGTACCGTTGCTTATGGGGAAGGCGTTCGACAGGTGGCCGTTTACTCTCACAGCCGCACTCGGATTGGAGTACAGCGCTGAGATATGAGACAGCATGCGCGGGTGGAGGCCAATCTTCTTTAAGACCTCACGCATATAGTCCCAGGCCACTCTGTCGAACGCCTTCTCAGCGTCTAAAGACAGGAAGAAGCCCTGCTTTTTTGAGGACGTGAGCCCATGGTGTAGGTTTAGTGCTCTGATAGTGTTGTCCCTAGCTTCTCGGCCGGGGACAAAGCCCACCTGATCTAGTGAGATGAGTCCCGGCAATAGGGTAGACAATCTATTGGCTAAAATTTTTGCGTAGATCTTAATATCAACATTTAATAGTGAAATTGGCCTGTAATTTTGTATTTGGGTGGTGTCTTTTCCCTCCTTAGGGATTACTGTGACATGTGCCTCTAGCATGCGTCCCATAGTCATTGTAGGATCTGCTAGTGCGTTAAAGGCGGTTAACATTTTAGGGGCTAGAATCTGGACAAAGCACTTATAATATTGTAAGGTAAACCCGTCCGGGCCCGGGCTTTTGCCTGTTTTCATCTGTTTCAGAGCCAATTGTAATTCCTCTGTGGAGAGGGGTTTTTCTAAGTCTTCCGCTTGCGTTTGTGTGAGTGGTTGTGGGCTGTATTGGGACAAAAAGTTTTGTATTTCCTCCTTTCTGCGCAACGTTTGGGTAGGATTTGTGTTAAGAGGGTCAAGGTTATATAATTTCTTGTAGTATTGTTCAAAGGCCCGAGCTATGTCTTCATTTTTAGACAACAAAGTACCTTGGCGGGTTCTAATGTGGTGAATCGTATTAACCGGTTTAGAGGTTCGTACTGCCCTGGCTAGCAATTTGCCGCATTTGTTGCCCTGTTCGTAAAAAATTCGTTGGTGCAGGACATATCTGCGTCTAATGCGTTTACCCAGTTCTTCCAGGAGTGTTGTACGCAGGTGTGTCAGCTCCTGTAAAGTCTGTTGTGATTGAGATTTTTTGTGTGTGGCTTCCAACCGTTTAATGTTGGTGATCAGGTCGTCTAGGATTGTCTGATGGGCTCTTTTTACTTTCGCTGCTTGGGTCAACAGCTCCCCTCTGATCACACATTTGTGGGCCTCCCATAGAATAGTGGGTGATATGCCGGGGGTAGAGTTTTCCTTAAAGTAGGAGTTAATGGTGGCTGCTAGGTGTTTAGTGAAAACTTCATCTTTTAATAGGGAGGAGTTAAGTCTCCACGTTTTTGTTTTTGGGGTCAAGTCTGGGAAAGTCAGTGTAACAGATATAGGGTGGTGGTCGGATAGAAACATGGGTTCAATTGTGGCTTGCGTAAGGTAGGTCAGGTCCGGTTGGGAGAGGAAGAAATAGTCTAGTCTTGAGTATTTTTGGAAGGGGGTGGAATAGAACGTGTAGTCTTTAACGGATGGGTACAGTGTGCGCCAAGTGTCATGTAGTGCCAGGGCTTGGAGTTGTAATTTAATTTGCTTTAGAGCCCGGAAGGGTAATGCTGAGGTGCCTGAGGAAGTGTCTATGTCTGGGTTGAGGGGGGCATTGAAATCGCCTCCCACAACAACTATCCCTTCCTTGAAAGAGAGTAGAAGATCGCTCACTTTCCTAAAAAATGACACTTGGTGTTCGTTGGGAGCATATATGTTAGCCAGTGTGATCGGTCTGGAGGCATAGGTACCCTTGATAAATGCAAATCTCCCCTCTGAGTCTAGCAAGGAATCTGTATGTTTGAATGGGGCATGTTTAGAAATGAGTATAGATACTCCCTTGGTTTTTGCAATAGGGTTCGTAGCGTGAAAAACTGTTTGGAATATGTTGTTAGTCATTTTTGGTATGGAGTTAGATCTAAAGTGGGTCTCCTGGAGGAAGATGAAATGAGCCTTTTGTTTAGTGAGGGAGGGTAGGACCTGCGAACGCTTTTCAGGTACATTCAGTCCTTTTGCGTTTAAAGAGACACATTTTAATGATAGAGGAGCTGGAGAGGGCATTTTGGTACGTAATCAAGTGGCTGGTTTCTGGTGTAAGGTTTAGTGCCCGGGTGTGTGTTTATTTTCCAATGTGAAGACCAATTCACAACGGAGTGTCCCGGACAGTAGCTGTAGAGGGGGGGTGATAGGGTGGTTCTTATATAGAGTGTAGGGGGTAGGTACTAATCAATAAGGAGGGAGAGCCCCGCGTCGAGCCCGACAGACCAGAAAAGAAAAAGTCAGAGAGAGCAAGTGAGATGTAAAGAAGAGGGAGGTACCAGAGGTGAAAATGGAGATGCCAATTCACCTATTAGAAAGAGGGCCGGATGGTCAGCAGACTAGAGCCTAGTGCTGCTGCTGGGGGTTGGTGAGGGTGTCTGGAATCCTACTCCATGGCCACTGGGAGGATTTAGATGAAATAGCGGTATAATGGGGAATAGGGCAGCAGTAATAGTAGCACATTTGGTTTTTGCTATCGGACACCTGGGGTTATATATCCTGAGTATCTGCCAATAGTGAGTCAATGCAAACAAGAACATAAACTTCCAGAGATAACTAAAAATTTTTCAAACCGTGTGATAAACAGTAAAGCGAATATCGGTGTGAACATGGACCTAAGTATCGAAACTCATGCTTCTTTGTGATAAACTTTTCGATCTGTGAGTGTCTGGCATCTGCTTCGACACCGGCGAGCGTAATCTAAGCTTTCTATAAGAGAGTGCAGGATAATATAGGTTATAGCTTATGCCCTTGCTTTTTATCTGCAGGGAGATCTGAGATCAAGCTTCTGTATCTGCAAACTTCACCAGTATCGAAGTGACTGTGGTCCCAGGAGTCACCAAGGCAGTTCAAATGGTGTGCTATGCATGGTTGGGCAAGTTATGGACAATATTAATAGGGAATATAAAGGGGTGCTATTCCCCAAGCCATTTAAGTAGCAATGGCCTCTTCTATGCATACTGTGAGAAGCGTCTGCGTCATTTTAGAAAGGAATGGGATCTGCCTGTGGCTGCCTCGGCGACTTCTGGTCCTCCATGTGTATTCTTATCATCAAAACACAATAACATTAAATACATATGACCCTATTTGAGGATTAACGGGGTAAAAAAGGCACAGGGATAAGGGGAGGGAAAAGGAGAGAGAAGGCGGGGATAGAGACAAGGATGGTAAGGGGGAAAAGGAGAGGGCAATGGGTGGGGGTCAGTAGAGGAAGATGGGGAACAGGGGAGGGAAAGGGGAAGTGTAGGGATGGGTGGGACTGAGAGCCAAAAAAAAAGGGGGGGAAGGGGAAGATCTAATGAGGGGGATCGGTGGCCCAGGTATTTCAATGACACTGCAATGGTTATTCCCCTAAATCTAAGAGCAGTATGTCCGCTCGTCACCTGACAGGGTCATCTTCATTTGCTTTAGTGGGATGGGATAGTTCTAAGAGTCTTCTGTATGGGTGGCTTCATCGGTGACATAGTGTTGATTCTGTGTCTTGCCAGGTAGGTCTTACAGCTTGTATTGTCCAAACAGTGATCTCATCTCCGGACCCTATGGCTGCCTTGACCAGTTCCTTGTCTTTGCTGTCTTCTCATATAGTGTTTCTCCTCGCCGGTCCTGTGTAGGTGGAGTGCACTCCGTTCTTCTCAGCATGGTGGCGTCTTGCTTCCTGTCCGGGTGCGTCGGGGTCCGCTTTGTAGCCAATGGGCAAGTCACTTTCTGCTGCTCACAGGGCAGGCTGCAGCGCTTCCTTGTGTGAGTGTTGAGAACAGTGCGGAGTGAGCTGGGAAGCAGAGATCGATCCAGGTAAATCAACCGAAAACAAAAAACAAAAAATAATAGTGGTGCAAGTCTCTCCGGAGAAAAAGAAAGAACTGAGTTACTCAGATACAGTCAGGAGCTGTGTATATCAGGCTTCCTGGTTGTTCCTTCGGGGGGTTACTGGTTGTCCCATGTCGTGGTATGTCGAATCTCGGCGGGAAGCGTGAGCACCGGGAGATGGGGGTCCCGACCTTCTTCGTCTGGAGCGATGCCTCTGTGCCTTAGGTGAAGGGTTGTGTGAGACCGGTCTCCATGGCTCGGACGGGAAGTGGAACGTACACCAGTCCGGAAGCTCCGTCAGCGGTAGGTCAAGCTGATCACAGAACGCTGCTAGATCGTCTGGGGATCTCAGGAGCGCAGTGCGGCCTCTGGCGGTAGCGGACAAGCAGAAAGGAAATTTCCAGCGGTATTGTATGTTCCGCGTTCTGAGTTGGTCCAGTAGGGGGCGCAATGCTCGTCTATTCTGCAGGGTGGTTGGGGAAAGATCTTGGAAAAGCTTGATTTCAGTGCCATTATGGTGTATTTGGCCTCTTTCTCTAGCTCTTCTCAGGATTTCCTCTTTTAACGGAAAGTTCACCACACAACATATGATATCCCTTGGGGGCTCATTGTCTCGGGGGGGAGGTCTAAGGGCTCGATGTAGTCTCTCCATCTCGATAGGGGAGTCCGGGGGACGGTCCAATAGATCATTAAAGATGGCACAAACGATCTGAGGCAATGATCCTGCTTCTGAGCTCTCCGGTACCCCTCTGACCCGTATGTTATGCCTCCGTCCTCGATTATCGAGGTCCTCGACTTGGCGGTGTAGGTCATAAAGGTATGAGAGTTGGGCATCATAAGTGTGCTGCACTTGCCTGATAGCTGCTGTGTGAAGCTGTGTGGTTTGCTCCACATCTGTGATTCGGGCCGCAACTGCTTGAATGTCCATCTTAAGGTCTAAAATGGCTGCTTTCAGGGTGCCTGTGATGTTGTTAGTAATATCCACTGCGACATGTTGTAGATCCGAGAGATTAACAGCTTGGCTATGTCGGTGGGTTCGTGTGTCCCCGTCCGTTAGCTGTGAGTCCGAGTCATGACTTGGTGAAATGGAGCCTGAGGCCTGTGGTATCTGCAAGGCCTCGTGGTCGCCGGACCGGAGCGTACGGAAAATCTCCGGGATATTGCGACTGAGCTGGGTTGTCGGCTCTTTCGGTGTCCGGGAGGCTGAGGCACTCCTATTAGGTTTTCCCATCGTGGAAAATTGCGTCAAACCCCAATAAAAGCTGATTTTAATCCTCGAGTGGCCGGAGCTCTGTATTCAAGCGGCCATTTCGGACTCCAGTCAAGCCACGCCCCCCCCCTCCATGTTATATTTAACTGACCTAAAGGGAGCATATACAAGAAAATTATGTTTAGAGTTTACTTACACTTAAGTGCACTAATATTCTTGCTGTATTGATTATTAGCTTTATATATTAGGCAGTATAGTGTTCTTTTGTTAAGTAGGCTATAGATTTAGGCCGACCATACGTAGTTCGAATCTCAGCTGGTTCAGCAGGAACCGAACGAAGTTTGAACCTTTAATGGGCAGGCCGAATGTACCAAGTTGATTCATCAATCAACATGGGTACAACCAGCCTGCTGGATTCGCTGTGCGATGATCGCTAGGCATAATCACAATCTTCTCTCAGTGGGGATGGCTTCTCGTGGTTGCAGGAAAGAAATTTGTTCCGTGTATGGCCGGCCTTAGCTAATGCCTGACAGGAGTCAAGAGTGTTTTACCATATGAAAACCCAATCTTAATCTTTGTGTATTTACTTCTACATATTAAATACTACAGTATACATTTTATTTTCAATGAGAAAACATATACAGTATATGTGTTTTTACATTTTGCACATATATTTACCTTTAAAACTTATAACTTCACTTTTCGTTTTCAGAGAATGAGGAGAAAGTACATCCATACATATGCAAACCCCCTGTAGCTATTGACATTTTTTAATTATTTTACCGGTTTAAGTTTAGATTTATTTTAGGGTAGCCATTTCTCAATATCAAAAATTCCCACTAGTAATATATATATATATATATATATATATATATATATATATATATATATATATATATATATATATATGTCTTCATGTTTTAGTTATCAACATTTATTATTAAATACATTTAATAATTACATTTTGATTTTGCTAACCCAGACTTTATACAGTAAGTTCACCATGCAAAATTTTTATAGAAAAACAACTGAAATTTCTGAAGAGTTCCAATGTGTATAAATTTAAATAACATTTTTTTTTTCAACCTAAATGCAGGTCAAGTTGTTGTTACAAACAATACCCCATAATGACAATGTGAAAGAAGTTTGTTTGAAATATTGGCAAATTTATTAAAAATTGAAAATGAAAAAAATCCCTTATACATAAATATTCACACCCTTTGCCATGACACTCAACATTGAGCTCAGATACATCCTGTTTCCACTGATCCTCCTTGGGATGTTTCTACAACTTGATTGGAGTCCACCTGTGGTAAATTCAGTTGATTGGACATGATTTGGAAAGGCACACACCTGTCTATATAAGGTCCCACAGTTACCAGTGCATGTCAGAACACAGACCAAGCCATGAAGTCCAAGGAATTGTTGATAGACTTCCGAGACAGGATTGTATTGAGGCACAGATCTGGGGAAGGGTACAGAAACATTTCTGCAGCATTGAAGGTCCCAATGAGCACCGTGGCCTCCATCATCCGTAAATGGAAGAAGTTTGGAAGCACCAGGTCTCTTCCTAGAGTGGGCCGCCCGGCCAAACTGAGCGGTCAAGGGAGAAGGGTCTTAGTCAGGGAGGTGACCAAGAACCCGATGGTCACTCTGACAAAGCTCCAGCATTTCTCTGTGGAGAGAAGAGAACCTCCCAGAAGAACAACCATCTTTGTAGCACTCCACCAATCAATCCTGTATTGTAGAGTAGCCAGACGGAAGCCACTCCTCAGTAAAAGTCACATAACCGTCCACTTGGAGTTTGCCAAAAGGCACCTGAAGGAATCTCAGACCATGAGAAACAAAATTCTCTGGTCTGATGAAACACAGAATGGCAAGCATCATGTCTGGAGGAAACCAAACAATACTTATCACCTGGCCAATACCATCCCTACAGTGAAGCATGGTGGTGGCAGCATCATGCTGTGGGGATGTTTTTAAGTGGCAGGAACTGGGAGACTAGTCAGGATCAAGGGAAAGAGGAATGCAGCAATGTACAGAGACATCCTTGATGAAAACCTGCTCCAGAGCACTCTAGACCTCAGACTGGGGCGAAGGTTCATCTTCCAACAGGACAACGACCCTAAGCACACAGCCAAGATAACAAAGGAGTGGCTATGGGACAACTCTGTGAATGTCCTTAAGTGGCCCAGCTAGAGCCCAGACTTGAACCCGGTTGGACATCACTGGAAAGATCTGAAAATGGCTGTGCACCGACACTCCCCATCCAACCCGATGGAGCTTGAGAGGTCCTGCAAAGAAGAATAGGAGAAGCTGCCCAAAAATAGGTGTAGCAAGCTTGTAGTATCATACTCAAAAAGACTTGAGGCTGTAATTGGTGCCAAAGGTACTTCAACAAAGTGTTGAGCAAAGGCTGTGAATACTTATGTACATAGGATTTTTTTTGTTTTTTATTTTTAATAAATTTTCAAAGATTTCAAACAAACGTATTTCACATTGTCATTATGGGGTATTGTTTGTAGAATTTTGAGGAAAATAATGAATTTAATCCATTTTGGAATAAGTCTGTAACATAACAAAATGTGGAAAAAGTGAAGCGCTGTGAATACTTTCCAGATGAACTGTATATGTTCTAAAAATCCCACCAGTAACATATCTGTCTATATATCTATGGGTCATTGTAATTAATACAAATATCCTAAAATGTTGATAACATTATATATATATATATATATATATATATATATATATTTTTTTTTTTTTTTTTTCTCTGATAATAATTTCCTGAGTTATCAACAATTTAGGATATTTGTATTAATTACATTTTGATTTTGCTGACCCAGACTTTCTAAGCTCATCGTGTAAAATTTTAAAATATTTTAGGGAAAGACAACAGAATTTTGTGTTCAATTCCCACGTGTTTAAATGTAATTTATGTTGCAACTTAAATGTAAGTAAAGTTAATTTTGTGGAGGATATAAGTTTTAAAAAAAAATGATGGACTGCTACTTGTAATTAAAGAGAGTTGGCAAATTGTATTACATTTTACAAAACATTATAGTATATATTATATGATTTTTAATACGATATATTAATTATATTATGTAAATTATTGTAGGCTAGGAAATCTTATTTTTACATAACCTATTTCGGGTTTTTTGGGCTGTTTTACAAATAGGCCATTGTAAAAAAAAATATTTTTAGTAGCTGTAAAAAGTTCAGCTTTGAAAATATCTACCTAGATGTAAATAAATGTACAATTGTAATTATAATATGTGTTAAAATGACAACAGTGGTTGTTTTTAGTCACTTGTAGGTGGAATAGGCTGAGATGGGTGTTTTCTCAGTTTTGTGTATTTCTATTGATAGGTTGATGTGCTGAGAGTGGGTGCAACTTGTCAAATGCTAATGGAAGGACTGAGACATGTAACAACAAGGCATTGAAGTGAAAAAACTAAGATTTTGTCTATGGAAGCAGAGTTCCTCCTAATAAAAGTACATTTATATTTGTGCTAGGAAATATCCTTGTGTACATAAATGTTAGATATAATGATATAACATATTACTACACATATTTAGATGAAATCACTTTAACTTTTACTTAACCTCCCTGGCGGTATGATTATTTCAGATTTTTGCATCTCAAAGCGGTACAGTTATTTTGCATAGAAATTTGGCGTTTTATATTGTAGGTCTGTAATTCTTAGCAATAACACACTTAGATCTGTCCACCAAGAATCTAGTAGACATCCCAGGTAGGATGAAGTTTGAAACACAAAATCATAAATTATAATATAATAAATACATATAAATAATTTAAAAAAAATATATAATAATATTAAAATTAATTCCCCCACAATTTACTATCGCTCAATTCTGCAAGTGTTCTAATTTACTATCGCTGTTTTCTAGCTGGTCTAAAGCCACTTTTGATGTGAAGGGACACTTTTTGGTTGCTATGGACAATCTCAAGTTTCCAGGCAGAAAGAACAGTATATGTAATATAAAACTGCATGCAGGGCATGGGACAAAGCATTGGGGACAAAAGGGATGTGAAATCATTTCATACAGTACTGTAATCTGTAAGATTACAGTACTGTATGTGTTATGATTTTTACTTTTTTTTGAATTTCCTGCCAGGCTCCACTGCGTGCGTTGCGCCGCTCGCAGGGAACGGAGCCTGGCACAGAGAGGCTTCGAGCGGAGGACAAAGCCCGCAAACACCGCGGGGGGACATCACAGGTTCCTGGGGACAAGGTAAGTAACCTGCACCAGGATCCTTAGATGTAATCCCGAGTGTGGCTCAGGGTTACCTCTAATGGTGCTGAAATTTAACCCCGAGCCACACTTGGGAAAACAGTCAGGGAGGTTAAAGTAGAACTATAGGGATAACTTTTTTTTTTCATCTCGGACAGGGTAAGGGAGGGTTAAAACTCCTGTAAGGTTTATTTTTTGCCATCTTTATCCCATTGCGGAGATTTCCCCCTTCACTTCCTGTCCCAAAGCCAAACAGGAAGTGAGAGGAAATCCCTGCAAATTAAGGAAAAATCTTTGGGGATTCCCAGGTCACCAGAACTAGTGTCCCCATTGAAAGATTTCTCCTCTATTACTTTTCTGGGGCACAACCCAAAATTTGCATTTTTCTGTTACTTTCACTTTCAAAGATAATGGTAAACAGGACAAAATGTGAGGCAGAATTTCCCTAATGGGAGCACAGACAGCAATAATAACGGATAGGGGTTCTAATCCAACTCCAGTTTTGCCTTTAGTTATATTTTAACTTACATATTTCACAGACTGGTTGCTTATGATAGATAGATAGATAGATAGATAGATAGATAGATAGATAGATAGATAGATAGATAGATAGATAGTCTAGATCTATCTATCTATCTATCTATCTATCTATCTATCTATCTATCTATCTACCCATCCATTTATATAAAATGTGCCATGTATTGAAGATAATATAGTATATTCATCCATCTACCCAGAGATATAACCATCTAATGAATATATATTAAATATAACCTGTCCAATAAATGTTATTGTTATCTATCCATTGATTTATATCTATCTACCTATATTCCTGAAGTATTCTAGATAAAATCAGGCACAGTAAAATGAGATAATTTGTTGTAGTGTACAATCTTTGTACATATAATCCTATTAATTTATATGACCATAGATATCTACTATAACTATGTAATGTAAGCCCCGTACACGCGGGCCAAACATCGGCTGAGTTACAAAGACAAGTGTGTCTTGCCTACAGTCAAGCATGGTGGTGGGAGTGCCATGGTCTGGCACTGGGGAGCTACAATTCATTGAGTGAACCATGAATGCCAACATGTACTGTGACATACTGAAGCAGAGCATGATTCCCCCCCCCCCCTTCGGAGACTGGGCCGCAGGGCAGTATTCCAACATTATAACGACCCCAACACACCTCCAAGGCGACCACTGCCTTGCTAAAGAAGCTGAGGGTAAAGGTGATGGACTGGCCAAGCATGTCTCCAGACCTAAACCCTATTGAACATCTGTGGGCCATCCTCAAAAGGAAGTTCTAGGAGCGCAAGGTCTCTAACATCCACCAGCTCTGTGATGTCATCATGGAGGAGTGGAAGAGGACTCCAGTGGCAACCTGTGAAGCTCTGGTAAACTCCATGCCCAAGAGGGTTAAGGCAGTGTTGGGAAATAATGGTGGCCACAAAAAATATTGACAGTTAGGGCCCAATTTGGACATTTTCACTTAGGGGTGTACTCACTTTTGTTGCCAGCGGTTTAAACATTAATGGCTGTGTGTTGAGTTATTTTGAGGGGACAGCAAATTTACACTGTTATACAAGCTGTACACTCACTACTTTACATTGTAGCAAAGTGTCATTTCTTCAGTGTTGTCACATGAAAAGATATAATAAAATATTTACAAAAATGTGAGGGGTGTACTTACTTTTGTGAGATACTGTATAACCAAAGATATATATGTATGTAATCGATATACAATTATCTAAGTATCTATAACTCAGCTAATAAAAGTTAGTTCTATCTATCTATCTATCTATCTATCTATCTATCTATCTATATATCTATCTACACTGCCTTAAAAAGTATTCATACCCCTTGAAATTTTCAATATTTTGTCATGTTACTGCCAAAAACGTAAATGTATTTTTTAAGATTTTATGTGATAGACCAACACAAAGTGGCACATAATTGTGAAGTGGAAGGAAACGATAAATGGTTTTCAAATTTTTTTACAAATAAATATGTGAAAAGTGTGGCGTGCATTTGTATTCAGCCCCCTTTACTCTGATACCCCTAACTAAAATCTAGTGGAACCGATTGCCTTCAGAAGTCACCTAAATAGTAAGTAGAGTCCACCTGTGTGTAATTTAATCTCAGTATAAATACAGCTGTTCTGTGAAGCCATCAGAGGTTTGTTAGAAAACCTTAGGGAACAAACAGCATCATGAAGGCCAAGGAACACACCAGACAGGTCAGGAATAAAGTTCTGGAGAAATTTAAAGCAGGGTTAGGTTATAAGAAAATATCCCAAACTTTGAACATCTCACGGAGCACTGTTCAATCCATCATCCGAAAATGGAAAGAGTATGGCACAACTGCAAACCTACCAAGACATGGCCGTCCACCTAAACTGACAGGCCGGGCAAGGAGAACATTCATCAGAGAAGCAGCCAAGAGGCCCATGGTAACTCTGGAGGAGCCGCAGAGATCCACAGCTCAGGTGGGAGAATCTGTCCACAGGACAACTATTAGTCGTGTTCTCCACAAATCTGACCTTTATGGAAGAGTGACAAGAAGAAAGACATTGTTGAAAGAAAGTCATAAGAAGTCCCGTTTGCAGTTTGCAAGAAGCCATGTGGGGGACACAGCAAATATGAGGAAGAAGGTGCTCTGGTCAGATGAGACCAAAATTGAACTTTTTGGCCTAAAAGCAAAACTCTATGTGTGGCGAAAAACTAACACTGCACATCACCCTGAACACACCATCCCCACCATTAAAACATGACTTCAATGGGAAGTCAAAGTGTGCGGCCTCATCAGAGGCCATCGGTGCAGCCTATCAGTGCTGCCTTATTAGTGCAGCTCCATCAGTGCCATCTCATCATTGGCCATCAGTGCAGCCTCATCATTGGCCATCAGTGCAGCCTCATCAGGGGCCATCAGTGCAGCATATCAGTGCCCATCAGTTCAGCATATCAGTGCAGCCCCATCAGTGCAGCTTATCAATGCTGCCTCGTGGCCATCAGTGCAGCCTCATTAGTGCCCATCATTGCATAATATCAGTGCCCATCAGTGCAGCCTCATCAGTGCAGCTTATCAGTGGAGCCTCATAGCCATCAATGCAGCCCCATCAGTGCAGCATATCAGTGCCCATCAGTGTAGCATATCAGTGCAGCACCATCAGTGCAGCTTATCAGTGCTGCCTCATGGCAATCAATGCAGCCCCATCAGTGCAGCCTCATTGGTGCCCATCAGTGCAGCATATCAGTGCCCAACAGTGCAGCTTATCAGTGCTGCCTCGTGACCATCAGGGCAGCCTCATCAGTGGCCATCAGTGCAGCATATCAGTGCCCATAAGTGCAGCCCCATCAGTGCAGCTTATCAGTGCTGCCTCATGACCATCAAGGCAGCTTCATGAGTGGCCATTATTGCATCCTATTAGTGCCCATCATTGCATAATATCAGTGCCCATCAGTGCAGCACCATCAGTGCAGCTTATCAGTGCTGCCTCATGGTCATCAATGCAGCCCCATCAGTGCAGCCTCATTAGTGGCCATCAGTGCAGCCTCATCATTGGCCATCAGTGCAGCCTCATTAGTGCCCATCAGTGCAGCCTCATCATTGGCCATCAGTGCAGCCTCATTAGTGCCCATCAGTGCAGCATATCAGTTCAGCCCCATCAGTGCAGCTTATCAGTGCTGCCTTGTGGCCATCAATGCAGCCCCATCAGTGGCCATCAGTGCAGCCTATTAGTGCCCATCAGTGCAGCATATCAGTGCAGCCCCATAAGTGCAGCTTATCAGTGCTGCCTCATGACCCTCAGGGCAGCCTCATCAGTAGCCATCAGTGCATCCTATTAGTGCCCATCAGTGCAGCATATCAGTGCCCATCAATGCAGCATATTAGTGCAGCCCCATCAGTGCAGCTTATCAGTGCTGCCTCATGACCATCAGGGCAGCCTCATCAGTGGCCATCAGTGCAGCATATCAGTGCAGCACCATCAGTGCAGCTTATCAGTACTGCCTCATGACCATCAGGGCAGCCACATCAGTGGCCATCAGTGCAAGTGCAGCCTATTAGTGCCCATCAGTTCAGCATATTAGTGCAGCACATCAGTGCAGTACCATCGGTGCAGCTTATCAGTGCTGCCTTATGGCCATCAGTGCACCCTCATCAGTGGCCATTAGTGCACCTTATTAGTGCCCATCAGTGCAGCCCCATCAGTGCAGCTTATAAGTGCTGCCTCATGGCCATCGATGCATCCCCATCAGTGCCCATCAGTGCAGCCTAATTAGTGCCCATCAGTACAGTTTATCAGCACCCATCATTGCCGCCACATCAGTGGTCATCAGTGCTGCCTCATCGGTAGCCATCAGTGTCGCCTCACCAGTGCCCATCAGTGCAGCATATCAGTGCCCATCAGTTCAGCAAATCAGTGCAGCCCCATCAGTGCAGCTTATCAGTGTTGCCTCATGGCCATCAATGCAGCCCCATCAGTGCAGCCTCATTAGTGGCCATCAGTGCAGCCTATTAGTGCCCATCAGTTCAGCATATCAGTATAGCCCCATCAGTGCAGCTTATCAGTGCTGCCTCGTGGCCATCAGTGCAGCCTCATCATTGGCCATCAGTGCAGCCTCATCAGTGGCCATCAGTGCTGCCTATTAGTGACCATCAGTGCAGCATATCAGTGCAGCCCCATCAGTGCAGCTTATTAGTGCTACCTCATCAGTGGCCATCAGTGCAGCCTATTAGTGCCCATCAGTGCAGCCTATTAGTGCCCATCAGTGCAGCCCCATCAGTGCAGCTTATAAGTGCCACCTCATGGCCATTAATGCAGCCCCATCAGTGCCCATCAGTGCAGCCTAATTAGTGCCCATCAGTACAGTTTATCAGCACCCATCATTGCCGCCTCATCAGTGTAGCATATCAGTGCTACCTTATCAGTGCAGCTTATTAGTGCTGCCTCATCAGTGTCCATCAGTGAAGCCTTATCAGTGCCCATAAGTGCAGCCTTATGTCACTGGATTAGTAAGATTACTCCTATCTTGATATTTAGACTTGTGTTTGCTGTCACTGATTGTAATCATCTGATTATTTCACTTATTTGTATAAGGACTAGGAAGTCCCCAGTCATTATACAAATACGTGAAACAATCAGTGGCAGCAAACACAAGTCCAAATATCTTTTAAGATAGGAGTACTGTCGTTTAGTATTAGCGGCGGCCGCCAGCCATGACCAGTTGTATTAAGTGTGGACGGTGGCCGCCGGTCTGTTCGAACGTCCTCACCCGGCCAGTATTATCATACCGACAGGCAGCAGTGTGCCCGCTTTGCCTCTTGGACCCTGCCCTCCCCTGGCCCAGTCCACCCTCATAAGACTGGTGCTATGCTAAAAGTGTAACGTAAGCCAGCAGGAGCCGGGAGGAGGCTGTATTTTTCTGGTCAATGTCTGGACAATGGCGCTCTGTCATGTAAATCAGTCAATCACTTTTTCAGTACATCATTCAGAAAAAACAATCACCTGACCCTCACCCAGTGTTGACTGTAAACAATCATTTCTGTCCTCAAAAAATTGGACAACATTTGTGAATACAGTGTGGTCAGTATCTCCGGGAGCAGAGGAGCGAGCATTTCATCTACTTTATCTACACCAGGAACACTAAGGTATAGTATAGACATTCCTTTATGATGTATTTCCATGTAAAAAGTAGGTCTAGTATATTAAATGTTGTATTATTGTATTATAGTCTATCAGTAGAGATGGATAGCACATAGTATATCCATCTGGTCCTGAACTCTCTTGGCGTATGTTCATTGTACATTTTTTCTTCTAGTATTTTTAATTTGGCCAGTGATGGTTTCCAGTCAATTTTTTTTTTTTTAAATGGATGTTTTAAACCAATTAAGCCCCGGACAATTTGGCTGGCCAAAGAGCACTTTTTGCGATACGACACTGCGTCGCTTTAACTGACAATTGCGCGGTCGTGCGATGTGGCTCCCAAACAAAATTGACGTCCTTTTTTACCCACAAATAGAGCTTTCTTTTGATGGTATTTGATCACCTCTGCGGTTTTTATTTTTTGCGCTATAAACAAAAAAAGAGCGACAATGTTGAAAAAAAAGCTATTTTTTTTTACTTTTTGCTATAATAAATATCCCCAAAAAATATATAAAAAAAAACATTTTTTCCCTCAGTTTAAGCTGATATGTATTCTTCTACATATTTTTTGTAAAAAAAAAAAAAAAAAAAGCGTTTATTGATTGGTTTGCGCAAAAGTTATAGCGTCTACAAAATAGGGGATAGTTTTATGGCATTTTTATTAATAATTTTTTTTTTTACCAGTAATGGCGGCGATCTGCGATTTTTATCGTGACTGTGACATTATTGGACACTTTTGGTGCTATTTTGGGACCATTCACATTTACACAGCGTTCAGTGTGATTAAAAATGCAGTGATTACTGTGTAAATGTGACTGGCAGTGAAGGGGTTAACCAGGAGGGGGCGCTGCAGGTGTTAAGTGTGTCCTAGGGAGTGATTCTAACTGTGGGGGGATGGGCTACGCGTGATGCGACACTGATCACCGCTCCTGATTACAGGGGGCTGTGATCAGTGTCAGTGTCATTAGGTAGAACGGGGAGATGCTTGTTTACATCAGCGTTTCCCCGTTCTTCCTCTCCGTGAGACGATCGCGGGTATCCCCGCGGACATCGAGTCCGCAGGACCCGCGATCACTCTCACTGAGCTTGTGGTGGGCGCGCGCCCGCAAGCCGCCTCTTAAAGGGCAACATACAGGTACGTAAATCTGCCTGTACGTGCCCTTCTGCCACAGTATATCTGCGTGAGCCGGTCGCGAAGAGGTTAACCATATTACTGCGATCAGACTTAAATGGTTTGATTTACTAAAGGCAAATAGGCTGTTCACTATGCAAATTGAATACCCAATCACGTGCAAATAAAAAAAATATATATATATATTGATTGGATGATGGAAGTTAACAGAGTTTCACCTTATTTGTAAATTGATGGCACTATATAAGTACCTGTAATAAATACATTCATAAATATTCACAAAGCCAAGGGAAAATTCCCTCTCAGAGTGAATAGCCGTATTGTCCTCAGTATATTAAACCCCAAGTAGGGTTGAAGCATTTATTAGTTTCAGTATTGCTATTGTTGGGGAGATTTACCCTATTAGTCTCTGCGATTATTGTAGAAAAAAATGTTGATAAATGTGAAATGTTCAGTTGTCACTGGAAAGGAAGTAAAGAGAAAAAAAGTAAAGGGAAAATGTTCCAGTGACCACTGTCTAAGAAAAAACTCCCTTAACCACTTGACCTCCGGGAGATTTACCCCCTTCATAACCGGGCCATATGACACGGCGTTACTTTAACCACTTGCCTACTGGGCGCTTCCTGCCCAGGCCAATTTTCAGCTTTCAGCGCTGTCACTCTTTGAATGACAATTGCGCGGTCATGCTACACTGTACCCAAATGAAATTTTTATCATTTTCTTTTGGTGTTAGGTATTTAATCACTAGTGGGTTTTTTATTTTTTGAAAAACAAAAAACAAAACTGTTTTCATAGTTATAAAATGTTGTAATTTTTCTCCTTCACTGATGTGCACTGATGAGGCTGCACTGATGGGCACTGATAGGTGACACTTATGAGGCGGCACTGGTGGGCACTGATCAGGAGGCACTGAAAGGGCACTGATAGGTGGCACTGATGGGCACTGATAGATGGCACTGATGGGCACTGATAGGTGGCGCTGATAAGCGGCACTGATAGGCACTGGTAGGTGACACTGGGGGGGCGGCCCGTCCATTAAGGGCGTCAAAAAAGGGTGGGTTTGGGGCGCAGAGCACTGCGAACCAAGCCCACATAGTTGTGTGACAATAGCGAATGAATATTCACTATTGTCACACTGATTCTTCTCCCAGCCAATCAGGAAGCGACTCTGGGACCCGTTTCCCGACTGGCCAAAAGGAGAAGCGTTCTGATTGGCTGCCGAGGAAGAGGGGGGATGAGGAAGGAGACGGAAGCCACCATGATGCCCGCGGAGGGGAGCAGGAAAAGCCACCCATGATGCCCGCCGCCCGTGAGGCCCGCTGCCCGTGATGTAATTCCCGCCACCTGTCGCCCGGGTGAAGCGCTGCCCGCCATAGATCAGGTAAGTGCTCCGAACCCGACCGACCAACCGGGAGGGATTTTTGTTTGCTGCCCCCCCCCCCAAAAAAAATTACCAACAGCCGCCATTGGTGACACTGATAGGCAACACTGATAGGTGGCACTGGGGATGAGACACTGATGGACACTGATAGGTACTGATAGGTGGCACTGGTGGGCATTGATAGGTGGCACTGGTGGGAACTGGTAGGTGGAACTGGTGGGCACTGCTTAGCAGGTGGTAGGTGACACTGGTGGTTACTGGTAGGTGGCACTGGTGGGCATTGCTTAGCAGCAGTGGGTGTCTGTGTGCTGGACCGATGTCCCATTTACGGCTTCTGTTTCCTTCATTGGCTGACAGCTGATCACGTGTTAAAGGGCCGGGATCGGACCCTTATTCCGATCTGTGATCAGCCGAGTCTCATGGACTCACTGATCACAGAGCACGCTGCCCGCGCCCCGCAGGCAGCACATGCACGGGAGGACATACATGGACACCCTCCTGGCAATTAAGGCCCGCGCGGTAGCCGTCTTTCGGCTATAGCGCGAGCGGGAAGAGGTAAACTGAAAAATTGTATGTAGTTAAATACTACATTAAATGTAGTAAAGATTGCGCGGTCATGCATAACTGTACCCAAATAAAATTTTTGTCCTTTTTTCCCACAAATAGAGCTTTCTTTTGGTGGTATTTGATCACCTCTGCGGTTTTAATTTTTTTGCACTGTAAACAAAAAAAGACCGACAATTTAAAAAAAAAAACTATATTTTTTACATTCTGCTATAACACATACCCAATAAAAAAAAAATCAATTTTTTTTAACAATTTAGGCCAATATGTATTCTGCTACATATTTTCGATAAAAAATATCCCAATAAGCGTATATTGATTTGTTTGCGCAAAAGTTATAGCGTCTACAAATTATGGGATATTTGTATTTATTTTTTTACTAATAATGGCAGGGTTTCAGCAGCTTTTAGCAGGACTGTGATGTTGCAGCGGACAAATCGGACACTAACTGACACTTTTTGGGGACCAGTGACACTAATACAGTGATCAGTGCTAAAAAATGTGCACTGTCACTGTACCAAGGACACTGGCTGGGAAGGGGTTAACATCAGGAGCGCTCAAAGGGTTAACTAAGTGCCTAGCCTGTGCTTACTCACTGTGAGGGAGGTGATTTTTCTAGGAGAAGACAAAGATCAATACATTCTCTTCTGACAGAACAGCAATCTGCCTTGTTTACATAGACATATTGCTGTTTTACCTGTGTATTGTGTAATCGGCAGGTGCTGGCGAATATTGAGTCTGCAGTACCCGCCGCTGGGCTCCCGCTGTGTGTGATGGTACGTCAGTTCTACGACGGCTCATGTGCTGGACAACGGAGAAGCTTCAGAGGCCTTTCCTGTCACAAACTGCATCAAGCAAGGGTGAGTGTTGGCACCAAACCTGTTCAGCATAATGTTTTCAGCCATGCTGTTAGACTTCTTTCATAACAGTTCCTTGGGAGTCAGGCTGAGATACAGGACCGATGGGAAATTGTTCAACCTGCGAAGACTCCAGGCTGTCACCAAGATAAAGGAGACTGTGTTGCGAGAGCTCCTCTTTGCCGACGACTGTGCCCTGTATGCTGGATCAGAGCAGGAAATTCCAAGCCAGCATGGACAAATTCGCAGCAGCATGTGACAACTTCGGCCTCCTTATAAACACAAGGAAGCCCGAAGTGATGCACCAGCCAGCTCTGAAAGCCCAACCTCAAGAGCCCACCATCACACTGAAGGGACAAAAGCTGCAAGCAGTGGACCAATTTACATACCTTGGCAGCACCCTCTCCCGTGCAGTGACGATTTACATCAAGGTCAACTGCAGAATTGCCAAGGCAAACTCTGCATTCGAGACAACATGTGGGATTGCCGTGGAATAAGCCTTGCTACAAGCTTTGCTACAAAGCTCAAAGTCTACTGGGCAATAATGCTAACTACCCTGATGTATGCCAGTGAGACTTGGACTCAATGGAGGTTGGTGCTTAAGATTTTTTTTTTGGGGGGGGGGGGGGGCGGGATTTGCAAACAAACTGAAAAATTCTGAAAAAATAAACATCAATTGCAGCCTCACTGTACCTTCAATCGCAGCCACTGTGCAAACAATTGCAGCCACCGTGCCCATCAATTGCTGCCACTGTGCCATCAAACACAGCCACTGTGCCCATCAATTGCTGTCACTGTGCCCATCAAACGCAGCCACTGTGCCCATCAAATGCAGCCACTGTGCCATCAAACGCAGCCAATGTGCCCATCAATTGCCGCCACTGTGCCCATCAAATGCAGCCACTGTACTCCATCAAATGTAGCCAATGTGCCCCATAAAATGCAGTCACTGTGCCCCATAAAATGCAGTCACTGTGCCCCATAAAACGAAGCCACTGTGCCCATCAAATGCCGCCACTGTGCAATCAAACGTAGCCACTGTGCCATCAAACGCAGCCACTGTACCCATCAATTGCTGCCACTGTGCCCATCAATTGCCACCACTGTGCCCATCAATTGCTCCCACTGTGCCACATCAAACGCAGCCATTGTGCCATATCAAATGCTGCCAGTGTGCCCCCCGCCGGCCTGCCGTCTGCACTTACCTGTCTCGGTGGGACAGCTCATCAATGTCTTAAATGCAACCACTGTGATAAAATGCAGCCACTGTGCCCATCAATTGCCGCCACTGTGCCCATCAATTGCCGCCACTGTGCCATCAAACGCAGCCACTGTGCCCATCAATCGCAGCCACTGTGCCATCAAACGCAGCCACTGTGCCACCAAACGCAGCCACTGTGCCCATCAAATGCAGCCACTGTGCCCCATAAAATGCAGCCACTGCGCCCCATAAAATGCAGCCACTGTGCCCATCAATTGCCGCGACTGTGCCATCAAACGCAGCCACTGTGCCATCAAATGCAGCCACTGTGCCACCAAACGTAGCCACTGTGCCCATCATGGCCTATATCGGCCTATATCGGAGGAGGAGGAACCTACACTAAGAGATGTATTAAATGCTAATACTATTATTATAATGATAAGGTTACCCTCCTGTGGAAGGCTAGAGAGGCAGGAGACATTAAATATGGGGTTAGGGTTTTACTGTACCCTGATTTCTCACCAGACCTCCAGAAGCGTAGAGCCGAATTTATACCAATTAAGCGTACTTTGCAGAAATATAAGGCTGTATATGCTTTGTTGTACCCAGCCTGCTTATGAATGATAGCACTGGGTGGAACTGTGTTCTTCAATTCTCCGGCTGATGAGGCGCAGTGGTTTGAGGAAAATATGAAAGACCTAAAGAAGTGTAAAATATAATGGACATGTAATAGTCATGAAACTGTTTTTTTTTTTGTCCTGCAAATATACAAAATCTTTTTTTTTTTTTCCTTACTATAACATCACTGTAATATTACTGTAAATATTGTTGGTTGATCAAATTTAATGGAGTGGAGGAGGGGTTGTGCACTTTTGATTGAATGTTTTAGATGTATGTTAGAATTGGAGCAAGAGAGCAGATGAGGCTCCCACATTGCTTACACTTTTCACAAAAATTGTCAATATCACTGGTTTGGAATGTGAGGAGGATATGGTGGGGGTGGTATGATAAGGTCACAGGCAAAGCCCTTAGGGTAAGCCCAGTTGGGCAGGAAGGGGGAGGGAGGGAGGTGGTTCGAGGTTGGGTTAAGGATAGAGTGGGGGGAGAGAAGCGCACACCACAAAAATTAATATGACAGATGGCACAAATAGAGAGAAGGGTAAGATACGGGAAGGGGGAAGAACACATAGATTGGAGAAAGGATCTAGGGTGGAGGGCAGAGAACGGGACTGTTAGATGGTCTATCTTCTTGTTTTTCTTTTCTTTTTTTTTCTTTCTCCTTTTTCTTTTTTTTAATATTCTTATACCCTTGATTTATCTTTGATATTTGTTTCATGCAAAATAAGACATTTACTATAAATTCCTGGAATGTCCGAGGTCTAGGGGACCCAATTAAGAGAGCCACGGTTCTATCTGCATTGGAGGGAAGCGGCCCGGACTACTCTGCCTGCAGGAGACCCATTTGACCAGAGCCACGGTGGCACAACTTGGTAACCAGAAATTCCAAGCTCAATATCATTCAGTCCACTCCTCCTATTCAAGGGGGGTGAGCATAATGATTGAAAAAGGAGTGATGTTCTCCTGCAGAGAGAGTTGCATTGATGAACAAGGCCGGTAAATTTTTTGGTTTTGCTTGATTGAGAATAAACCATATGTGCTGGCAAATATTTATACCCCCCCCATTTAAGTTGGAGGTTTTACATAAATTGGTGGAGTTCACACTAGACAAAGTGGGAAGTCCAGTAATAGCGGTAGGAGATTTCAATGAAGTCCTTGATAAGAGTCTATATAGATTTCCCCCTGGAAATAAGTCCAATTCAGCAGGAGAGAATCGGTTGTCTCGATTCCTGGAGGAAGTGGGGTTGAGCGATATATGGCGAATGTGTTATCCGCAGGAACGACAATACTCGTGCATTTCAAGTTCCTACCTCACTCTCTCAAGAATCGACATGGCCCTAGGTAATAGGGAAGCAACATTATTGGTAGGGAACTTAGAGTATGGTCCAAGAGGAGTGTCAGACTACTCCCGACTTGTGTTGACAATGAATACAGGAGGTAAAATCCATCCAAGAGAATGGAAAATCAACCCTTGTTGGCTGGAATTGATTGGCAACCCTGGAGAGGTGGTAGCCAGACTGCATGAATTTTTACAAATAAATGCAGGTACGGCATCACCTGGAGTGGTATGGGACTCCTTAAAGGCCTATCTTATAGGTCTTTTGATCCAAAAAGTGGCAAGAACTAAGGGTAAATCAAGGGAGTGGGAAAGAGACATCAGGAATGAAGTGATACTGGCAGAAAGGCGATATGTCGAGGACCCAACCCCAGGTAGGCAAAAGGAATGGCTAGATAAGCAACAAATCTATAGAATGGCTATTACAAGAAGGTCAGAGAACAGACGAATATTTCAGAGACAGTGTCAGTTTGGAGAAGGGGAGAGAGTGGGTCGTATGCTGTCCCTGTTAATTAGATCTAATACCCCCCCTCCACTGTTTCTGCGATTAAGACACCAAGTGGCGAGATCTCCACAGAAGGGATAGAGATAAAACAAACCTTTGGTGAATATTACAAGTCCCTCTATAGGTCTAATAGGGGAGCCGAGAGTGAAAAAATGGATGGTTTCTTCAAGGAATAACAATTCCAACTTTGTCAGAGAAGAACAAAATGGATATAGAGGCACCAGTGACCCTTGAGGAATTACAGCGAGCAGTAGTCGGGATGTCCAATCAAAAGTCGCCAGGCCCAGATGGGCTCCCACTAGAAATATATAAACGGTATGGAGAGGTCCTGCTCCCAGAATTGCTGAGGACATTGGGATGGGCATTAGTCAACGGGAGACTCCCCACCTCAATGTCGGAAGCTACTATTATTGTAATACATAAGGAGGGGAAAGATCAATTGGACGTCTCTTCTTATCGTCCAATTTCTTTATTATGTACGGATGTAAAAATCCTGGCTAAAGTGTTAGCAACCCGTTTAAATGGATGTATTCAAAATCTTATACATCCTGACCAGTCAGGTTTTATTCCCAATAGGTCAACAAGTATCAATATCAGAAGAGTTTTTTTTAAACATGCAGATTCCAACGGATAATATGGGCTCCAGGGCCATATTGGCCTTGGATGCCGCTAAGGCTTTTGATAGCCTAGAATTGGATTACCTTTGGAGGTGTTGGAGAAATTTGGATTCGGCCCCTCCTTCATTAGATAGGTGAAAATACTTTATAGCAAACCAAAAGCAAAAATTAAAATTATTAATGAATATTCGGGATTATTCGGACTGGAGAGAGGGACGAGACAGGGTTGTCCTTTGTCCCCCTTATTGTTTGCTCTTGCGATGGAACCACTAGCAATTATGACTAGATCTAGGCTAGATATTCAGGGGTTCCGGCGACAGACAGAAGAGGACAGGATAGCACTGTTTGCGGATGATGTCCTGTTTTTCCTTGGAGATGTTAAAACTTCACTAAATGCAGTGATACAAATGGTGAGGGAGTTCGGACGATTTTTTGGCCTGGCTGTCAATTGGGAGAAATTGGCTCTGCTACCAATCGACCCACTTACTAACCAGGTATCGTCGGGAACTCCACACCTAAAAATAGGGGCAAAATTAAAATATCTTTGTGTTTGGATTACGAGCGATATAAATCAGTATGTCAATAATAACTTAGCCCCATTACTATTTAAATTAAAGCAAAAAGGGGACATCTTGTGTTGACTCCATCTATCTGTGGCAGGATGCTGCAATCTAATAAAGATGATATGGTTATCACAGATACTATATTTACTCCACAATTCTCTGACTTGGCTTGGTCAAAAGTGGTTCAAAAAAATAGAATCCTTTTTTAGGGAATTACTTTGGAAAAAGGGCCAATCTGGGATTGGCCTACAAACTATGCAGCTACCGATTAAAGAAGGAGGTATGGCGGTTCCACACCCGAAGTCATACTTTTTGGCATCTTAGCTACAACATCTAGCAGATTGTGGAATCATAGGAGGGAAGAAATCCAGCGATAAAATGATGATAATGGGGGCCCCACATAACATACTAGTGGAGGTACTAGAGGCAGACTCATTTATTCACAGATGCCCTGGGACAAAACTGGTCAGCAAAGTGTGGCAGGAAATGAAGGTATAAACCTCCCTGACGGTATTCCCGAGTGTGGCTCGGGGTTAAATTTCAGCACCATTAGCAGTAACCCCGAGCCACACTTGGAAATACATCTCAGGATCCTGGAGCAGATTACTTACCTTGTATTCAGGAACCTGCGATGTCCCCCCGCACTGTCTGCGGGCTCCGTCCTCTACCCAAAGCCTCTCTGTGCCAGGCTCCGTTCCCTGCGAGCGCCACGACCCCTGGGGGCGGAGCCTGGCGGCAAATTAAAAAATGTAAAAATCATAACACATGCGGTACTGTAATCTTACAGATTACAGTACTGTATGAAATCATTTCACTTCCCTTTTGTCCCCAGTGCTTTGTCCAATGCCCTGCATGCAGTTTTATATTACATATACTGTTCTTTCTGCCTGGAAACTTGAGATTGTCCATAGCAACCAAAAAGTGTCCCTTTACGTCAAAAGTGGCTTTAGACCAGCTAGAAAACAGCGATAGTAAATTAGAACACTTGCAGAATTGAGCGATAGTGAATCGTGGGGAAATGTATTTTTATTATTATTATATTATTATTTTTTTTAATTATTTATATTTATTTATTATATTATAATTTATGATTTTGTGTTTTAAACTTCATCATACCCGGGATATCTACTAGACACTTGGTGGACAGATCTAAGTGTGTTATTGCTAAGAATTACAGACCTACAATATAAAACACTAAATTTCTATACATAACAATTTGAGACGCAAAAATCTGAAATAATCATACCGCCAGGGAGGTTAATGGGATATAGAGGGGTGACTGAATATAACCCCTATAGAACAATAGAAATCTAGTGGAAGTAAAGAGTATAGAGAGGTCTAAAGAATGGGAGAGACAGGGCATTAACCGATTAATTCAACCATACGAGGGTAATCTTATGAAAACCTTCTTAGACTTGAAAAGGGAATTTAACATATCAAATAAATTGTTTTTTAAATATCTTCAAATTTGACATGCCATTCAAGTTCAGTTTAGGTCACAGACAATTGAATGGTCTCAGATCCCCATTCTCCTAAAAATAATTAAGCCAGATACATCCAAAAGACTAATCTCCGAACTGTATGCTAGGTTGGCAGCCAGAATAAGAAGAAGAGCAGGGCCTTCCAAGAGTAGAGCGAGGTGGGAGAGAGATGTGGGGGTAATGACTACGGAAGAGTGGGACGGGATCCTGAAACGGGGAGCACTGGTCTCGATCTCTTCTTCACAGAAAATATCTAATTTATTTTTAATATATAGAGTTTATTATACTCCTAAAAAAATGTTTAAACTTGGGTGGAGACAAAATGATGAGTGTCTCAGGTGTAAGGCGGTAGGGGATTTTATCCACATGGTATGGAAGTGCCCGAAGCTATTTAGATACTGGGTGGAGATAATAGACAGGATAAATAAAACCTTTAAGTCTACATTGGAACCAGTAGCCAAGACATGTCTATTTGGGAGCCTGGAGGAAGGTAGAGTCCCGACTGGTACCACTGAAGTAGTGTTGAGATGCCTATTTCAGGCGAGAAAATTAATCGCACAGAAAGGGCAGGCACAGACTCCCCTGACTGTGAAGAACGGGGTTGTGACCATTAACTCTATAGTTTGGAGCGAGAAAGTGGTACTTGTTAGGCAAGGCAATTATAGGAAGTTTGAGAGAATGTGGAAACCCTGGCTGGACGAGATGGGGTGTCCCTTATAGGAGGTTGGTAAGGAGTGAATTCCTCTTTTCTCTTCTCCCTCCATGGGGGAAAATAGATGATCTAGCCCATTGTACTGCTCTCTTCCCCTTTGAGTGCTCCTCTTTAGTCCCCCCCTGAGGCTCTGTAATCAATAGAATCACATGCACAAATAATGTTAAGGTGGTGTGGGTGAGGTGGGGAGGGTAGCGGTAGGGAGGGACAGAGAAGGAAGGAAGGGTGGGAGAGGGAGAGTAAAATAATAAATAAGTTAATGTACTGTAGGATGTTTTGTGCTATTTTATAATGTTGTATTTTTTCACTACTTTTGCTATTTGTGAAATAATAATAAAAAAGTTAAATGAAAAAAAATTTATCAGGAAGTCAGATTTACATGCAACAGCATTTTGTCTATATGCTAAATTATATGACATACCATTATGTTCAATTCCAAAGGGAGGGCTAGGGCAGTATAAGGGCGGCCTAGGACAATAACGGGGTGGGCTGGGGCAGTATTTGGACAGGCTAGAGTAGTATATAGACAGGCTAGGGTAGTATATGGACAGGCTAGGGTAGTATATGGACAGGCTAGGGTAGTATACGGGCAGGCTGGGGTAGTATATAGACAGGCTAGAGTAGTATATAGACAGGCTAGAGCAGTATAGGGGCAGGCTAAAGTAGTATAGGGGCAGGCTGTGTGGCCCGGGGGAAGGGGGGGCAGTTGTCATCATGACGCACAAAACTGCTGAAAAAAAAATCTTGGTCGTCAATTTGCTGGGTAAATAGAAGAGAAAGAGAGGCGGCCGTGGTTCAATTTTCTGCCCCTCTCAGTGTTGCCTGGGTCCAATGGATCCACTGGGACTCATGGTAGGGCCGGCCCTGATAGGAGGCAAGCTAGGCAACTGAATCAATTTCATATGACTTGCCTACACAGACTTCTGAGGATCCGGTGGCAGGACAAGGTGCCAGATACAGAATTCCTCTCCAGAGCAGGCCTGCCCTCAGTTCACACCCTGTTGATGAAAGCCCAGACATGCTGGGCAGGCCATGTTGCAAGGATGCCAGACCCTCGCATCCCCAAACAGCTCCTCTATGGTGAGCTGTCTCAAGGAAAAGAAGCAATACAAAGACACTCTGAAAGCAGTGGCGGCTGGTGAAGTTTTAGGATGGGGGGTGGCAGGCCCCGCCCTTCCTTTTTGACCCCTTCCACTTGGTGAAAATGGGCATGGTTTCAGCGAAATAGTGGCTCTAAGGTGGTGTGGTTAGCGTCTGAGATGAACGAGGGATGGAGGGAGAGGGACAGCAGGCCCAGATCCTACACAACAATAGAAATATGTGTATTCTAGAAAGTTTAACAATCAGCAGATAAAGATACTCCAAACACCTGGTGTTAGCACTTCAATCATCCCGGCACCATGGTTGTTATGGTGTCAGGATGATTGAAGCACATTATTTCTATTATTACATTGTAATAAAAAATTAAATCATTCAACTCACCATAATGCAGAATCAGTGGGAGCCCTGAGCGTGTCACTAGCCACGTCGCCTGGCACCAGATGCCATCAGGCATCCCCAGCAGTCCGTCTTTACATGCAGCCTGTGTCACATCAGATGCAGCCTCTGTCACATCAAATGCAGCCTCTGTCACATAAAATGCAGCCTCTGTCCCCCCCAAATGCAGCATGCCTGTGTCCCATTAAATGCAGCATGCCTGTGTCCCATTAAATGCAGCATGCCTGTGTCCCATTAAATGCAGCCTCTGTTCCCCCAAATGCAGCCTCTGCCCCCCCAAATGCAACCTCTGCCCCCCCCCCCAAATGCAGCATGCCTGTGCCCCATTAAATGCAGCATGCCTGTGTCCCATTAAATGCAGCATGCCTGTGTCCCATTAAATGCAGCATGCCTGTGTCCCATTAAATGCAGCCTCTGTTCTCCCAAATGCAGCCTCTGCCCCCCCAAATGCAGCCTCTGCCCCCCCCCAAATGCAGTCTCTGTCCCCCCCCCCAAATGCAGCCTCTGTCCCCCCCAAATGCAACATGCCTGTGTCCCATTAAATGCAGCATGCCTGTGTCCCGTTAAATGCAGCCTCTGTTCCCCCAAATGCAGCCTCTGCCCCCCCAAATGCAGCCTCTGTCCCCCCCCCAAAATGCAGCATGCCCGTGTCCCATTAAATGCAGCATGCCTGTGTCCCATTAAATGCAGCCTCTGTTCTCCCAAATGCAGCCTCTGTCCCCACCAAATGCAGCCTCTGCCCCCCCCTAGATACAGCCTCTGTCCCCCTCCCAAATGCAGACTCTGTCCCCCCCAAATGCAGCCTTTGTCTCCCCCCCAATGCAGCCACTGTCACATAAAATGCAGCCTCTGCCCCCCCCCAAATGCAGCATGCCTGTGTCCCATTAAATGCAGCCTCTGTTCCCCCAAATGCAGCCTCTGTCCCCCCCAAATGCAGCCTCTGCCCCCCCAAATGCAGCATGCCTGTGTCCCATTAAATGCAGCAAGCCCGTGCCCTATTAAATGCAGCATGTCTGTGTCCCATTAAATGCAGCATCCTGTGTCCCATTAAATGCAGTCTCTGTTCCCCCAAATGCAGCCTCTGTCCCCCCCAATGCAGCCTCTGCCCCCCCCAAATGCATCCTCTGTCCCACCCCCAAATGCAGCCTCTGCCCCCCCAAATGCAGCCTCTGCCCCCCCCCCCCAAATACAGCCTCTGGTCCCTCCCCCAAATGCAGGCTCTGTCCCCACAAATGCAGCCTCTGTCCCCCCAATGCAGCCTCTGTCCCCCCCAAATGCAGACTCTGTCCCTCCCCAAATGCAGGCTCTCTCCCTCCCCACAAATGCAGCCTCTGTCCCTCCCCAAATGCAGCCTCTCTCCCTCCCCACAAATGCAGCCTCTGTCCCCCCCAAATGAAGCCTCTGTCCCCCCCAATGCAGCCTCTGTCCCCCCCCCAAATGCAGCCTCTGTCCTCCCCCAAATGCAGCCTCTGTCCCCCCCAAATGCAGCCTCTGTCCCCCCCCCAAATGCAGCCTCTGTCCCCCCCAAATGCAGCCTCTGTCCCCCCAAATGCTGCCTCTGTCCCCCCCAAATGCAGCCTCTGTCCCCCCCAAATACAGCCTCTGTCACCCCCAATGCAGCCTCTGTCCCCCCCAAATACAGCCTCTGCCCCCCAAATACAGCCTCTGTCCCCCCCCAAATGCAGCCTCTGTCCCCCCAAATGCAGCCTCTGCCCCCCCCCAAATGCAGCATGCCTGTGTCCCATTAAATGCAGCATGCCTGTGTCCCATTAAATGCAGCCTCCGTCCCCCCCCAAATGCAGCCTCTGTCCCTCCCCCCAAATGCAGCCTCTGTCACCCCCCAAATGCAGCCTCGGTCCCCCCCAATGCAGCCTCTGCCCCCCCCCCCAATACAGCCTCTGTCCCCCCCCAAATGCAGCCTCTGTCCCCTCCAAATACAGCCTCTGTCCCCCCCAAATGCAGCCTCTGCCCCCCCAATGCAGCCTCTGTCCCCCCCAATGCAGCCTCTGTCCCCCTCAAATTCAGCCTCCGTCCCCCCCAAATGCAGCATGACTGTGTCCCATTAAATGCAGCATGACTGTGTCCCATTAAATGCAGCCTCTGTCCCCACCAAATGCAGCCTCTGCCCCCCCAAATACAACCTCTGTCCCCCCCAATGCAGCCTCTGCCCCCCCAATGCAGCCTCTGTCTCCCCTTCAAAATACAGCCTCTGTCTCCCCCCAAATGCAGCCTCTGCCCCCCCACAAACGCAGCTTATGTCCCCCCCAAATACAGCCTCTGGTCCCCCTCCCCAAATGCAGCCTCTGTCCCCCCAATACAGCCTCTGTCCCCCCAATGCAGCCTCTGTCCCCCCCAAATGCAGCCTCTATACCCCCAAAATACAGCCTCTGCCCCCCCAAATGCAGCCTCCGCTCCCCTAATGCAGCCTCCGTCCCTCCCCCCAAATGCAGCCTCTGTCCCCCCCCCAAATGCAGCTTCTGTGCCCCCCAAATGCAGCCTCTCTCCCCCAAAATACAGCCTCTGTCCCCCCCAAATGCAGCCTCTGTCCCCCCCAAATGCACCCCCTGTCCCCCCAAATACAGCCTCTGCCCCCGCAATGCAGCCTCTGTCCTCCCCAAATACAGCCTGTGTCCCCCCAAATGAAGCCTCTGTCCCCCCAAATGCAGCCTCTGTCCCCCCCAATACGGCCTCTGTCCCCCCAATACAGCCTCTGCCCCCCAAATGCAGCCTCTGTCCCCCCCAAATGCAGCCTCTGTCCCCCCAAATACAGCCTCTGCCCCCCCCCAAATACAGCCTCTGTCCCCCCCCAAATACAGCCTCTGCCCCCCAATGCAGCCTCTGTCCCCCCCAAATGCAGCCTCTGTCCCCCCCAAATGCAGCCTCTGTCCCCCCCAAATACAGCCTCTGCCCCCCCCCAACTGTAGCCTCTGTCCACCCCAAATGCAGCCTCTGCCCCCCAAATGCAGCCTCTCTCCCCCTAAATACAACCTCTGTCCCCCCCCAAATGCAGCCTCTGTCCCCCCAATGCAGCCTCTGTCCCCCCCCAATGCAGCCTCTGTCCCCCCCAATGCAGCCTCTGCCCCCCCTCCAAATGCAGCCTCTGTCCCCCCCCCAAATACAGCCTCTGTCCCCCCCAAATACAGCCTCTGTCCCCCCCAAATGCAGCCTCTGTTCCCCCCAAATGCAGCCTCTGCCCCGCCCCAAATGCAGCCTCTGTCCCCCCCAAATGTAGCCTCTGCCCCCCCCAAATGCAGCCTCTGTCACTTCAAACGGTACTTACCTTGCTGTCTCCTCTCCTGCGGTGTCTCCTTCACACTGGCAGCAGCATTCTTCCTGTTTCCTATCTCGGGCGCAATGAGAGATAGAAGCAGGAAGTGACATCTAACTCAGGTCAGATGTCAATCAAATCTGAAGCGCCAAGTAGCTTCCGCCCCCGGCGCCTGTAGTATCTATTACTATGGCCGGGCGGAAGCTACTCGGCGCTTCAGAAACGCCGCAAGGCGGGCTAAACGCCCGCATATGCAGTGCCACATCTGCAATCTCGTGATTGCATAGACGTGGCGCTTCCCATAAGTGCACTGCGTCCGGACACAGTGCACTTAAGGACCTTTTTTTTCATTTTTTTTAAAGGGTCAGTAATAAAAAATTTTTTTTATTTATTTTTTACTTTTTTTTTGTGGCTGCCTGGAGGGGGCAGCCTCTGTCCCTCCCCCCAAATGCAGCCTCTGTCACCCCCCAAATGCAGCCTCGGTCCCCCCCAATGCAGCCTCTGCCCCCCCCCAATACAGCCTCTGTCCCCCCCCAAATGCAGCCTCTGTCCCCTCCAAATACAGCCTCTGTCCCCCCCAAATGCAGCCTCTGCCCCCCCAATGCAGCCTCTGTCCCCCCCAATGCAGCCTCTGTCCCCCCCAATGCAGCCTCTGTCCCCCTCAAATTCAGCCTCTGTCCCCCCCAAATGCAGCATGACGGTGTCCCATTAAATGCAGCATGACTGTGTCCCATTAAATGCAGCCTCTGTCCCCACCAAATGCAGCCTCTGCCCCCCCAAATACAACCTCTGTCCCCCCCAATGCAGCCTCTGCCCCCCCAATGCAGCCTCTGTCTCCCCTTCAAAATACAGCCTCTGTCTCCCCCCCAAATGCAGCCTCTGCCCCCCCCACAAACGCAGCTTATGTCCCCCCCAAATACAGCCTCTGGTCCCCCTCCCCAAATGCAGCCTCTGTCCCCCCAATACAGCCTCTGTCCCCCCAATGCAGCCTCTGTCTCCCCCAAATGCAGCCTCTATACCCCCAAAATACAGCCTCTGCCCCCCCCAAATGCAGCCTCCGCTCCCCTAATGCAGCCTCCGTCCCTCCCCCCAAATGCAGCCTCTGTCCCCCCCCCAAATGCAGCTTCTGTGCCCCCCAAATGCAGCCTCTCTCCCCCAAAATACAGCCTCTGTCCCCCCCAAATGCAGCCTCTGTCCCCCCCAAATGCACCCCCTGTCCCCCCAAATACAGCCTCTGCCCCCGCAATGCAGCCTCTGTCCTCCCCAAATACAGCCTGTGTCCCCCCAAATGAAGCCTCTGTCCCCCCCAAATGCAGCCTCTGTCCCCCCCAATACGGCCTCTGTCCCCCCAATACAGCCTCTGCCCCCCAAATGCAGCCTCTGTCCCCCCCAAATGCAGCCTCTGTCCCCCCAAATACAGCCTCTGCCCCCCCCAAATACAGCCTCTGTCCCCCCCCAAATACAGCCTCTGCCCCCCAATGCAGCCTCTGTCCCCCCCAAATGCAGCCTCTGTCCCCCCCAAATGCAGCCTCTGTCCCCCCAAATACAGCCTCTGCCCCCCCCAACTGTAGCCTCTGTCCACCCCAAATGCAGCCTCTGCCCCCCAAATGCAGCCTCTCTCCCCCTAAATACAACCTCTGTCCCCCCCCAAATGCAGCCTCTGTCCCCCCAATGCAGCCTCTGTCCCCCCCAATGCAGCCTCTGTCCCCCCCAATGCAGCCTCTGCCCCCCCTCCAAATGCAGCCTCTGTCCCCCCCCAAATACAGCCTCTGTCCCCCCCAAATACAGCCTCTGTCCCCCCCAAATGCAGCCTCTGTTCCCCCCAAATGCAGCCTCTGCCCCGCCCCAAATGCAGCCTCTGTCCCCCCCAAATGTAGCCTCTGCCCCCCCCCAAATGCAGCCTCTGTCACTTCAAACGGTACTTACCTTGCTGTCTCCTCTCCTGCGGTGTCTCCTTCACACTGGCAGCAGCATTCTTCCTGTTTCCTATCTCGGGCGCAATGAGAGATAGAAGCAGGAAGTGACATCTAACTCAGGTCAGATGTCAATCAAATCTGAAGCGCCAAGTAGCTCCCGCCCCCGGCGCCTGTAGTATCTATTACTATGGCCGGGCAGAAGCTACTCGGCGCTTCAGAAACACCGCAAGGCGGGCTAAACGCCCGCATATGCAGTGCCACATCTGCAATCTCGTGATTGCATAGACGTGGCGCTTCCCATAAGTGCACTGCGTCCAGACACAGTGCACTTAAGGACCTTTTTTTTCATTTTTTTTAAAGGGTCAGTAATAAAAAATTTTTTTTATTTATTTTTTACTTTTTTTTTGTGGCTGCCTGGAGGGGGGGGGGGGGGGGGGGGGGGGGGGGGGGCGGCACCCAGGCACCCCCTATGGACGGGCCGCCAATGGCTGAAAGCCTCTTTCAAGTACCTGGACATCGACACCACCTCCTGAGAAACCCTGGCACAAGATCGATCGATATGGTGCGTGCTGATTCACCAAGGCTGCCAGACATCTGAATCCAGAAGGACAACCATAGCATAAGAGAAGCAAGCACTCTGTAAAGCCAGATCTGCAAATGCTGCAGCAGCAGTACCCACACATGTCTGCCCGGCATGTGGCAGAACATTCCGTGCCTTTATCGGTCTTAACAGCCACCTGCGGACACACCGTGGACAGCCAAAAACCTGTTAGATGTCTAGGTCCTCTTAGAAAACGATGGACGAACAAC